>OMOV01098447.1:4243-15665 GCA_900312565.1 Beryx splendens | reverse complement strand
CCCCACACACACACACACACACACACGCATGCAAGAGAAGTTCATCTCGATCGGGAGTCCGGGACACAAAAGCAAACAGTAAAAGTATCATCCATATAGAGAAACAAAACAAAACACAAGAAGAGAACAGAAAAGTACAGATGTGATCAAATTGAGTCCAGATGTTGCAAAAAGGGACTCTTCAGGATTCAGGATTCTTCCCATTTCTGTTGACTTTTTATATTACTAGATCGTAATTTCTCCAGGTGAATAACAGAGACGAGCTCATGTAACCAGTTTGTAATGGACGGTGGAGTTGGAGTCTTCCAATCTTTGAGAATAAGCTTTTCTGCTAATACCATGCCCATCAGTAAAAATTGAAACTGTCTGTGAGCTGTGCATCAAGGTTTTAGCTTATAATTGGAGCCAGTGACTTCCGGGTTGACGGCTAAAAACGGCACGTGGGAAGTCAGAAAGTAACGGGAGTAGAGCAAACGCATCGTGGATTTTGTTATTTCCATAGGAATTTGTTGACGGTAAGCAATGCCTTAAAAAACACCGGCCTTATCCTTAAAGAAGCAACTACATCCTCTTCCAGTTATAACCAGTCTGAACCAAATATCCTATTCACTGCAGCTCCGCTGTGAATATGGCATTGGCCACAAGGAAATAGTTCTGGGTTCTTTTCCTTGCACTTTAATATCAGAATTCAGATTGAGGTGGGGCGGGGGGAAAAGGTGGGGGGAAAACAATATAGCAGAGTGACAAGGGTGGTCGTGCATCAGTGTATGGAATATCGCCTTTACTCCTCACAGCTATGGAAGACAGTGAAAAGGAGGTGTATGAAACTGAATTTTAAGGATTAACAACACATGACGATGGAGGAATTCTTTATTAGTGTTGCAGGCCATGACTTTCCCTCCCGGAGCGGGCTGGAGAATCAGTGAAAAACGCCCTCCCAGGTGTTGCTCCCACCAGCAGGGCTTGGGATGCAATGGTAATATATTCCCCAAGCGTTGGCTCTGCCTTTGAAAAATGCTGGTGCTGGGAGAAGATGGCCTTGCTCCGTTTGAAAGGCAAGCCGCAGGGGGGACAGATGCTCTGATATTCCAGCCGGGGGATAGCTGCAGGGCCTCATGGCTGTTCTCTGCCTAGCAGGGGGAAATGCAGCCGGCCGCGCCTCCGCAGCTCAGCAGGAGAAGCTGGGAAATGGTAGGCAGTGAGCAGCGCCATGATCTCCAGGTCACGTTGCCGCATTTACCGACGGGGGGCGAGAGGGAAAATCTGATCACAGACTGCACTAATTTGCAGAGTGTTAGGGAGTCAGTCTCTTGCTCACTGCAGCGCTAATGTTTCAAATGGACCCTGAAAATTAACGCTTTGTGTTTTGCCTTTGCCCCCTGCAAAAACAGCAATAACAAAACCATCAGTTTCATGGGAGCTGCTGCCTGATAGTCGGTCGCGTTTGAGTAGCTAATCCACTAATGTGAAAGAAGAGACTGAAATATAAACAGAAAATGCACACTTGACAAATCCATTTTTATCATTGTTGATATCTCCCCTGCCAACTGGTGAATGTGACATAGATGATGAAAAGCAAAGCTGCTCATGTAAGAAACATTCATGGTAATCCATAGAACAGATAATGATGATATCCTTAAAGCAGATGAGACCAGTCTGGGAAAATCGGCCATCCGGGGTGAGATGTGATTTTCTCACATCTCATCATTAGACTAAGAACAAAGCCGTTTCAAAGTCTCTTCCCATGTAATAGTTACATCATATTGGTCCCAATTCCTCCCTCTGTGTTCTCTGAAGCATCAAGTTACATTTCCATCATGTTAGATGAGGTTTTCAATGCGTGAAAAATCCAAAAAAAAGTTATTTGGTGAAAAGCCATCGCTGAGCACTATTTTAGCCCACTGCTGGATTTCCTAAATGTGGTGTTGTTGGAGTTGGACAGCTTCTTCAGTCTCTCTCTCAGAGGAAGATGGCTAATTGTGGTTTTGGAGCCGCTTAACCAGAACATGAGCCGTAGAGAGAGAGAGAAACAATTTTCTGAGACAGCAACTAAATAAATGGCCGCTGGAGGCTAAACATTCCTAAAACCCTTCAGATTATATAATATAAACAAGTCTGACCCAAAGTTAAGGAAAAATGTTATTCTGTTTGGGTTCACTGTGACAGAGAGGTAATCAGGCTCGCATTCATGTGGTTTGTAGGAGCAAATGGAAGCGGTGCTTTGAGAAGACGTGTCCCTGTGCCACGTCTCCCCTGGCCTTGTTGAATTGTAGAGAGGCCTTGGATGCGATGACTGAGTTTATCACTCTTAATGAGAGAGACTGCAGCAGGCCACACTCCATTACGCATGAGCCAGATGATAAATTACATTACCTTCCATGACTCCCTGACCCCAAGGGATGTTTAATTAATCAGAGGCTGGACATGGCCGCCATTAGTGGAGGGAACAGCGGCCGGGGCGGCACTGGACACGTTCTCGCTCCCACACGCAGCCACTCCCGCTCTCTCACCTTGGCAGCCAGGTGTGAATATATAGACGCAGAACATGGAGAGAGACATCTTCTGGCCCCCACGGGTGCTGTTACCGACGCTAACTGCTATTTGAATGTGAAACAACCAGAGCTCTTAATCAGGTTGAATATGAATAATTGAGTCTAACAGATTAGCTGAAAGGAGGGGGGAGGGGGGGCAACGAGGAGGATGTGTTGCTGCACAGGTACAGCAGAGCCGAGGTTCTCAAAGGGGGGTCTGGGGACCCCCTGGAGGGCTCCTTCAGGGGGCTCCAGGGTGTCCCTGCCAAGATGAGCAATAGCTTAATTTCATTAAAATTTAATTCACTTGAAATTACCCCTATTAGAGGATAGGGCTGTCACGATACTAGAATTTCTAACTTCGATACCCAGGAAAATATCGATATGCGATACCAGTTTCGATACCACGGGGGGAAAAATAAGTTTAAATCTTTAAAAAAAAATATTGTTTTTGAAAACAATATTTTAAAGTTGTCTGAGATCAAACAACACATTTTTGATTGACAGGTGTCGATCGCAGTCATGATTTTCTCTTTTTTATTGAGGCGAGTGAGCTCATACTGCACAAGCATGTGAAACATCATACTGCCTCCTGGCCTCTGCAGCATAGACTGTTAGCAAGCAGAAAACACAGACACAGACCCAAACTAGGCCCTTAATATCCGACAGCGCAGGGCGAAATCCCGGAGCAAACGAGACAGATGGACAGACAGATGCTTCTTCATAACGGAGGCCCAATAAAACTGATTCAAACCTTTGCACTTAGCAGATTAGCCTGCTCTAGTCATCCTATCAGAACACTTTTAGCTTGTTGAAGCAACAGATACCCACCAGTGATAGGGAAAAATCAGCAGGGCTAGAGTTAGTGGATTATTATTGACAGCATGATTTTAATCGGACATTTCAGCGTCTGGTCGAGCCTTCTAACCGGGCCCGGACAATGCATCTGAAAACCGGACAGTCCGGTCGAAAACCGGGCATCTGGCAAACCTACTTGATAACGTTAACTAGCTCTGTAGCTAACGTTTGCTTTGCCACCTACACTAAAACGGATTATGTGCAGATTACGTAAACGTTTATGAAAAATGTTTAATGCTTCAGTGATGTTGAAACGGGAACATTGCGCTAACCACTCGAAATTCTTTATACAGACAGGCGTGTAGACGGCCATGGTAGATAATGTCCGACAGGATGGGGATACCAAGTTAGAAAATATGTATAGCGTTATTTGCATACTAGTCCATACCCAGGGATGCGCGCACCACAACTCTCTGCAGACTTGCCAAAAATGCTCATAAAAAGCGTAAATTTGGGAAAATGGAGAAATCAGCCTCTTCAGTCCCTGCCTATGCCAATGCTCCATGCCCAAGTGCAGTTTGAGATTGATTGGCCAACCCATCGAGGAGCAAAATGGATGCAGCCAGACAGGACAGAGCTTTCCTCATTTTATAGTAGGATTCAAAAGAAGCCTAGATAGCATCATTGTTGAATTATTTCAGCTGCTTTAAACGATGTTAAGTCCTGAAAGCATTAACGTAGCACATTATTCATTTCAAACGGACTATTTACAGAAAACTAACCCATAGGCTGTTGAAATTGTTTAATAAACTGCTGGTGACTCCGCTAGTGCATCCTGACAGGAGAAAACATGTTTCTGTAGCCTACCGAGATTCCAGCTCGCGCTCTAGCTCGCGCAAAATACGCGCATTGCCGCTTCTGGTGTGAAAGCCCCGTGAACAACCCAGCTGACTGCTGCCAGTGAGAGGAGGGGCTGTGGGGCAGCGGGGCACGGTGTGTGTGTGAGGCTAGTGGAGGCGGAGAAATAATGTTTGATTTTTCATTAAGAGAAAGCACTGCTGCTATCGATACTGTTGCAAATCAGTATTGTACCAGTTTCAAATTTTTAATATCAATACTTATCGAAGTATTGATACTTTTGACAACCCTATTAGAGGATGTATAGGAATGACTATTCTAATCCTAACTTTCATTCTCACACTCTTATCTCCCCTTGTACAATATAGACAGCAATACAATTCAATACTATTTCAGCAACAACAAAAATCTTCTATTTCCGCGGCCTCCCTGGGACAAAATGTTGTCTAATGGGGTCCTGATGTGTATTCATTTTAGGGTCTGTGACATTTGAGTCGAGCAGAAAGTCTAAAACTTTTCTTTTCAACTCCCACTAACAGATTTAATTAAACCGTGAACTCCTATCTGCGGAGATTTATTCCACCAGGGATCTGCGTCTGAAAATATTTGTGTCTCGGCACGGAATTGCCTAATTGTTATACAGAAGGTGGAGAGGCGACTGTGGAAAAAGTATGAGACCTACGATAGGAAACCATCCGTTTACATTCACTGAGATGATTCTTTTTGTAGAGGAAGTTTTCAGTTAAAAAGAAAGGAAGAAATGTGACTATTCTTCATTTTCCTGGAGACTGAGGGAAGCCCTGAGTGACCCCTTATGGATCCCAAGACCACGTTTTGTTAACCACTGTGGCAGAGTCTCACATACTGTAACAACGCCCGGCTCTGCTGCTCGTGACAGGAATGGTGTGCTGTCTGGAAACTCAATACTTCTGTTATTTACTCTAGAGAGGGACGGCTCATTCCGCCTCTCACTGAAGTGTAGTTTATGGCTTCTGCATGCTTTAAGATACTGGGTGGGTTTACGATAAAGTTGTCCTTGGCTTGGGCGACGGATGTAATGACTGTGGCTTTATGACTGTCTGGCAGATCAAGGTCTCTTTTATCCGTCTTTAGATGCATTTTCGGTTCGTACGCTGCATACAAAATACAACTTATACGACAAGGAAAATATTCCTTCCAGTAATTTTCCAGATTCTCGTCTAGCCTTTCTTTGCGGATACAAAGCAGCACCTTCTATTACATGTAGATTGTGATCTACCAACCTCCAACACAGCACTACAAATTCATCAGACGCAAACAACTTGAGCCTTATGTTCAGCAACTGAGTGACATGTTTCCCCCCTTCTGCCTGTAGACCCTCAGCGTCTCCTGATGCTGTTCTTTGAAGCTGCCTGTCTTTATTCCTTAGCCTATCGTCTGCACCAAACACCGGATTGTACTCTCACCACTCAAGAATACTCTGCAGCGATTTGACACTGATAGGGGAAAATGGCTGCGTGTGTATTCCTCCATCCCATTTATATTATAACTGGCAGAAACACTGAATTGTGGATAGAGGGGAGAAGCATGAATTTCGCCGCAGAATTTCACTTTTGAAAAGGGAGTTCACTTATGATTGAAATTTAAATGTAGATTCTACTGACAAAGGTCACAAAGACGGGACTAAAATATCTGAGCTGCAGGCTGCCAACTGGTGCCGCATTTCAAATGGGGCTCCATTAAAAAGCTAAAGAGTGGCGTTCGTTACACACTTGCTGGGCACATATTGCCTTTGATATCGGGGGAAGGTGACACACACACATTAGCCTACTGCAGTGCTGGATTTGACTGAACTGTCTCCCCAATATCACTACTCACCTCTGCGTGGCGTCCCTGCAGATATTGTTAGATCTTGAATTTCTGAACGATGTAAAAGCAGAAGAGGCAGGTTTTCCCTTGATAGCTGATACAGCGGCCGCAGGTTTCTGTTGCTGCAGGTTCTGACAGAGGTTTGAGTTACAGCCTCTGTGTGGCAGTGTACGTTCACACAGTCCCTCTCTGACATGGCCGGCTTAGCCAGCTCTGCACGTACAGCCCTCCTGGCTCCTCTGGTTTGTCTCGACTGCTCTCTGCATTCTGAGCGTCTTCCAATCTGGCCGCAAGCGATGGAGTGACTGGCGCTCTCGGTGTCAGCTCTCCTCAGGATTGTCAGAAGTCCTTCTTCAAATCCCCCCACCGGCTGGCCCTGCAGCTCCAAGGAAATTAGCCAGGAGGTGAGACTGGGGAGGGGGTAACACTGGCAGGAACTTTATTTTTTTTTTCTGTTTATGCTGCAACACTATTACTCTTTCAAAAAGGACACCCTCCATGATCCCTGCCACTGGTCATTTGATTCAGGGGGGGGGGTTCAGCTGAGGAAAGCAGAAATTAAATGTGCTTTTCTGGGTGGCTGACAACCGGCCAGCAGCACAGTTTGTTTCTCGGCTCTACTTCTCAATGTACTTTGAACATGAACCTTCCATGACCTGCTCTCTGCAAAATATGAGCATTATCATCAGGCAAGAAATCAGCTTTTTTATTCACTGGCCACTAGGGATGGGACAGTATGCTTACCTCATGATAGGATGATACGCAATACGGGGTTCACGATTCAATACAACCAAGACACGACGCAATACATAACAGTTCAATGACAAGGTATGACTGTGCGTAATTATGTTTATTTCTGACACATCTTTCTATCGATGGTATCGGCTTGCTAGAAATGTCAAAATGTCATTACAAAGTGTAAATAATATAATTTGGATGGAGAGCTTGTGAAATTGTGATGGTCAATCCGTCTCATTTGTGATTACTACATTGCGATATATTTAATTTCAGTATGTTGTTCCATCTCTACTGGCCACACTGGCTGGTAGACTCCAAATTTCACCATCCATATTATATGACTTTTGGATCAGAAAAGAAGCTTCAACCCTGGCTGGCTACCTGCCAAAATAGCTGCAAGAGTAAAACCCCTGCCAAACTTCACCAGCATTTGCCTGGGGGCTGCTGCTGATTTCCCACCCTGATTAGCAGCAGAGAAGCACGTGGTATACAACTGTAGCTCCAACTAGATCCCTCTCAGTTTGAGAGAAAATCCTGGTGTTTTCAGATGATTTCTGTCTTCCAGTTTCTATGGCTGAGACGTGTGCTCTGGTGCAACGTTCCCTTTGATTCGCAAATTCTGAAAACATCCAGGATGAATCATAAGTGTTGGCACACACGGTTCTGTTGTTTTGGTAAAAAAAAAGTGAAATTAAGGTAACACTTTATGTGGATAGTCCGCCTACAGAGTCTACAGAGCGTTTGTAACATTTCTACAGGTTATTAGTTGACATTCAACAGTTCAGCTGTCTGTAGATGTTTAACAGATTCTGTTTGCTTCCCGTTGCACACACCTGATTCTCATCACGTCAGACTGATTCTCATCTCATCAGAGACGATTCATGAACATACCTGAGAATATGTAGATATGTTCATGAATTGTCACATATACTCTAGATAATCTGTTCATCTACTGACAACAGGGAAACAGCTGAACTGTTGAATGTCAACTAATAAGCTGTTGAAATGTTACAAATACTCTGTGGACTCTCTGTAGATGGACTATGCAAATAAAGTGTTACTGAAATGAATGCTAAAAGCAATCAGCAGCAGCATCGCACAGTGATTCGTCTTCGTCTCCAGACACCTGCTGTTTGCAATTACAGGAAAGGAAGAAGAAAGCTATTTGCGGAAACAAAAAAACAAATATGAGGTTTCTTCTCGAGAATTACACACTGACTCCAGATTGGTGGAGTTTCAGAGTGAATGGGATCGTTTTGAGCGGTCGAAGGTGATGTAAATTCGATACTGCATATCTCATGGCACGCTTTATGTATTATTGTACTTGTTCACTTCGGGGTAATATAGCCTGCATTTACCTGATTGACTGTAATGGTGATATCAGTGCCTGTCTGACTATATCTACCTCATATTTTCTGCACATCAGTGAATGCCTGATGAAGATCTTGTTAGTCGAAATGTAATAAACATTTCAAAGCTTAAAATTCAGTGTGTGGATTTATCTCGCACCAGAGCCCAATTTGGGTTTGATGTTGGCACTTCTATTTTATGCTTTTTGTATTAGCCAGAGTAAAAAAAAAAAAAAAAGGTCTGAGGCACAGGCAATGAAGAAGAGGAATGAACAAAATAGCCAATATTATGATTTTCCTTTAGTACACGTTTGGCCTGCGGGATGCGTGCTCAGCAGAGAGAAATCTGAATGTACCTGTACAGGTCATGGTACAAGTCATTTCCATAAGGATCTCATTTCATCTCGTCCATCCTGTCCTTAGCTATCATCACGTTTGCTTCAGTCTGATATTAATTTAACAGTATTGCCATTTACCTCAAATTGCACAGTGACACATTACCCCTCCTCTACTGGAAGTGTCTGTCGGGCAAAAACTAGGCCAGGGAGTAAAAAGCCATGGACAGATTCTCTAAAAGATAATTACAGTGACAGCATAAGATCTCTAGTTTATGATAATAAGATTTTATTTTCACCAGACTATTTGCCGAATAACAAAAGCAGTTATGTTAGCGCTGCTAATGCATTTGTACAAGGCATTCTCTCCATCAAAAATAGTGAAAATTGCAACATGCAGAGAAAAGCGAATCAGTGCCTGTCTGCGTCTATTCTTTATTTCCCCTCATGCCCCCCCCGTAACTTCAGTCCATTCTCAGTAGAAGTCTGGCCATGTGGTTTTTATGCCCGGCGCTCATTTCCAGCGGTTAAAGAAAGCCTTTCTCGCTGATTGGAATGAAGAGGAGTTTTGATAAGGAAGACGAGGAGAGAGATGGAGGGGCAGGAGGAATGGGTTTGATCTTCAAGCTGGGAAAAGGCGTAGGAGTCCGCCGGGCCTCGGCTTCTTAAAAGGTGCTTGTAGCCTCCAGGGAAGATGCTCTCTCTCCCTCTCCGTGTCTTCCTCCTCAGCTCCCACCGCCCCCGCTACTCGAGATCAATTATGATTGACAAGCACTCCGGTTCAGTACTTGTTTAAGTTGCTTGATCTATGATTAGACATCAGCTCCCCCTTCCCCCCCCCTCCTCCTCCTACATCCCATCGTCAGCTCACTCTGGAATCATGCAAAGTACCTCGGGGATCAGTGCTTTCAGTCAAGTCCTTGCAGCAAGTTAGGCGCCGCTATCTCAAGAGGACTTTCGATGACTTGTGCAATGTTAGCAGGTTCAAGTGAGGTTGCAAAGTTGGCTTGACAACAGAAGAATAGAGCCTTTTCACATCCCTGTTTGGTCGTTAACGCGGCATAAGAGCGTGTTATGCAGAGCCGGGCTTCTAAAACCGACTGTTTTAGCTCCAGCCGAGGGAACTACTTCAAGTCTGTGCATTTCTAGTACCAATTTCATAAGTACGGCAGAAAACGGCTTCTTATCTTTGCCGTCTCCCTTTAGCTAATGCGGCAGATAAAAAAGCTCGACATGACATCTCAATTATTATTCAGCATAAACAACTGTCTGTGCCTGCAGTTTGCCGAACCGCTCCTCAAATGAGCGTGGTGATGAGATTTGTGTACAAAGTGTTCTGCGAACCTTGAGGTCTCGCACAACGTCCGGGCTGCGGATCCCCGTCAAGTCGCAGCCAGCGAATTGCCCGGCGTCCCAGAAACGGACTCAGACGCAAAATTAAATTGGTTTACTCAAAACAAAACATCGAATCAAAATGAGCAGCGGAGATCTTGACTCCCATTGAAGGCGGTTATCATGAGGATTGTTCAGCCTGTAGCAAACTGTAACGTTTTGGGGATTAATCGCTCACAGATCTTTACCCAGCGATGCTAATGAAGTCATCACTGTAACAAAACATATCTTTTGTTTATAGGGGTTACATTTCTCACGTGCAAATATCAATCATGACACATTTCCATGTGTGACAAATCAACATGTAGCAGCTTCGTTACGCCGTAATTTGAAGTTTAAAAAAACAAAGTAAAAAAGAACAGTAGGCATTGCGGCACGTCTGGGTTTACGTTGCTCCGACTCTGCCACTGCACTTGACTAATCTTTGTTCTGGAACATGCTGCAGGAGCGTCACACCTCCAGCTAAATATTGCTGTGAAAACATCTTCGTCAGCAGTTGTGTTGTGACTCTATCCCAGAGTCTTTTAGAACAGATTTAAACTTAAAAGTCCCACGGACAATTACATTTTTAATTTAAACGGTGTGCCTTTTCGGTTCATTCCTCTTAACATTGGCTGTTCTCGGCGTGCGCTTGTGCTATTCAGTTTGAAGTAATGCCTAATTGTAAAATAGGTTGTTAAGCACCAATTAATATGTTTCCGGCAGAACTGCTTACGCTAGCTCATTGCTCCCATCTGCACACTAACTCCAAGTCCTCTGCACAACAAACACAATGACCCAGATATTGACCATCAAGCAGTTCGAGCCATGCAGGGTTTTCTCTGAGTTTATCATTGTTAAATGAACTGTGATAGTTATAGCACTGGTGCGTTCTCCAGCCCCCGTGACTTGGCTTTCTGTCCATATATTCATTATTTCTCCTTCCCACTGCTTTGAATAGAATACTCAGGTTTTTCACAGGGAACCGAGCCTGAAAACTCCCAAATTAGGCCAAACAAAAGCACAAAGCTCACCATTGGGGATACTGTTAATAGTGCTGACAGACTTTCTTTTTTTTTTTTTCCTGCTAGAATTAGAGAGAGTCATCACAACTGTTTTTATGAGAACATCCTGCTCATAGCTGCGCGGTCGACACATTTCTTGGTTTACACAAGCAAAAGGTTTGTGTACCTTCAACATGAAATGCAGGAATTTGAAGAATATTGACACATGTTTTATGCATGGGGGGCAGGGGTCTTCCATTTAATCGGTTTCACAATACACACAGGCCTATTCAAGCATAACTAATAGCCATATTTGTAAAATACCCATGGATCCATCAGGTTTAAACTGTGTCGTCAATGAGGGGAGAAAAATCTTATCAGTACAGTTGCAACTAGCCGCGCAGCGTGAGGCCTGAAAAGGACAGTGCATTTGTTAATACTAATGTCAATATTCCTCTCAATCTTTGTGGAGCTGTGAGTGTGAATTGAAGGGTGGCTGATTGGTTTTCATTCTTAACAGGGGATGTGGAGAGGCAATTTAATTTCTTCTCCTCCCTGCCTCCTCGGAGATCGGAAGAGCGTCGTGTAGG
>OMOV01098445.1:0-21574 GCA_900312565.1 Beryx splendens | reverse complement strand
TTAGTCCCCCATACTAAGTATTTCCTTCAGACAGGCCGGAAGGAAATACTTAGTATGGGGGACTAATGTGTTTATGGTATGATGATCTAATTTCAAGACAGCATTTCCAATAAAACTGGTTCTTTATCATCAGCATCATGAACGTGACAGAGAGATGAAAAGGCATCTCAACACAGCACAGCTGGTGCGTGTAGCCTCCTACTGCATGTAAGCTCTAAAAACTTCTAATGTAAAGTGCAGATTATTTCTAAATTATATATGGACTACAGTATACAGACTGCACATGCTAGTGATGCTGATGGTCCTTGCCTTAACCATTATATTAATCCAGCTGTCAGTTTCTAATTGCAATAGCTTTGACTCCATATGGAGAGGGCTCTAATTACAGGACTCCCATTAACCTGTTTCCCCACCCAGTAGCCTCTTATGGAACATGGTGTTTAGAGCTGTGGGGCCATGCTGCTCCCCAAATGTAAACTTGAAGCCAGCCACACCGCACACATCATATGTGGCAAGGCTGCCACCCTATAATATTGGAGGCTTGGGAGTCTCCCAGTCCTGAACCTGACATTACTGCCAGGATCCACCCCATGTGGTTAAGGCACCCACAGTGTAGCGGGGCGGCTCCATGCACAATTTGACCATCTGGGCCTACTAGACTACTGTACAGACTGTGCAATGCAATGTAACGTGTGTCTTTTCAGGAATGCAGCAACATTTGATGCTGAAGTCAGTAAAGATGGTCTTTGTTTATTCTGATGAGCAGATCTGGACAGAGAGCCAGTAGTGTCCAGTCAGTTGGAGTCCAATACAGGAAGTGAACATCATCCTGACTTCTACAGAGACACTAGACCCTACATAGGAAGGCACAGAATTTGCTCTTCTTCGCTGATGCTGTTTGACATGAGATGATATAGGAGGTCAGGGAATACATGAGGATAATGATGATGACTAATATACTAATGCTACTGCTGCTACAACTACTAATCATAATAATAATAATAATGGTAGTAATAATAATATATCCTTCCTCATCATGGATCTTTCAAAACTTTAGGAAAGAGTCCTTTGCAGATGCTAAAAAGTTCATAGTGCAAAAGTGCTACTTGTGTTAAACGTTTCAATCAAATCTTCCTTAGTAACACTTTTTGACTATACAGTTTATATTTTGAGCATCTGTAACCTGTAGAAATGTAAATTAATCATTTACTTTCCTAAACATGAAGTAAACGTTTCACTCCAAGTGCCATTTTCCCTTAATTGGCTCTAAATTAAAGGACTAGGTCTAGGTAGGCTCTTTAGATATGCTTCAGATGAAGGGCTATACAAATAAATTCACTTGAACTTTTAACTAGGAAATGAGGTAACACTTTCTATGAAGACCACATCTATAGTGCATTATGAAGGCATTCATAATGAATTATAATGCATTCATAATGCTTTATGACTACACTCATAAATGCACATAATGCTTTCTGATGCACTATATCAAGAATCATAACACATTATAGATGTGACTTATAATGAATTATAAGTTCAAGGGTCTAATGGATGCTCTTGACTAGTTATAAACTAGAGGTTGACTGGGCCTTATAATACATTATGACTACCTATACTCACTTATACAAACACCTCAACATTCAACTGTAGTAGGGACTTTATAGGACTATAAGGACTATAGTATGCTATAATAGTCCATGCACATACAATGACAACTTATGATACTGCATGGACTACTGTATTATAGCATACTATAAAAGGTAAAAAGGTAAAACTAAACTAAAGCTAACAAACATACTCTGAAAAGTAATTCAACCCAAGTGGAATTAGAAAGTGGAACTGAAACTAAATCAGAAATAGAAATAGAATTAAAAACTATAATAACCTTGGTCCCAAATCAGGACTTTTTATATTGAGCACATCCACAATGCGTATGCACTGAACCAAATGATATGTTTTTTCACAAGTTTCTGCATGTGCAGATCTATTTTAATCCAATACAAATGTAAACAAAACGGATTAGCGTTTTCAATGTTTTATTCATCGGCCTTTTCATCAGCATGACTTGAATTTTATCACTCCCATTCAGTGACAGATGACAGTACATGCTGTTTGAAGGCTTGTTTCCCAGCATAGCATGTGTCAGCCCCTCTCTGTGATGGCCCCAGTTCCTACAGGGCTGGGCCACTTCTGGTGTGACTTATTTTTAACCCTCCCTTTGATGACGGCGATCCACTCTGTGCAAAAAAGAAAATGAGTGGACAGCAATGGAACCATGTTATTATCAAGGTCCCAAAATGGTGTCAGTGTCCTGGTTCCCCTAGAGTAAAATACAGCCTTCATGGCAACTGGGTGGCTTCTCTAGAAATAGCTTTGGGCGAGCAAAGACGGCCAAGCCATCCATTACTGTCTGTGACCATGTGGAATAGGGTTTTCTGCCAGTTTTCCATCACCACCCATCCCTGTAGAGCACTGGATACACTGGCTGGTGGGAAAATAGAGTGTACTGTACACTAGAGAGGAGGAGACCAGTGGAAAACTAGCCTAATGGAGGCACTCTGTTGACCTCCCTTGTACAGTATACACTGGAAAAGAAACAGCTTCCATCTCCTGTGCACTGTAGATTAACGTCACTGACATCACAGTGTGCGCAAATATAATCAAGAGAACCTTGAAAATATGGACAATAGAAAATAAGGAATTCTGTCGTAATAAAATGTAACTACAGGATTCCAAACCCCCAACGGTAAGATTCTATTGATAGAATGATATGTTCACAATCTCTCACAGCACTGATGCAATTTCCGTCCTATTCCAGCAACAGTGACTTGCCCTTAGACGTCCATGAAATGGATGGAATCACAACATGGGGTTTGACTGACCACAGAGTTGGAGAGGGAAAAGGAACATAATCTCCCTAACAACATAAGAGACATAATATTGCAATAGACTAATATCATTTATCTGCTCTCTCAGATCTTATTTGCCATGTTGGTTAGTATTAATATACCTAATAGAGCTTTGACCTACCTAAAGTCTGTCAGGCATTGTGGTCTGTAGCCATCCATCAGTTACATAACAGAATGTGAATCTGCTATGAGTTAGTCAGAGGGCATTCTACCATGAGCCTGTCTCCAGCGCAATAATGTTTGCCTCAAAAATTGATTCTGAGGAAATTGATACTTTCAGCGGCTCTCTTGTATGCAGACACTCTATTTCTATCCCATGCTTCTCTCTAGTGCCGAGTTTGTCTCTAAGTAAACATACCATTCTGTATGTATCCCAGATGACATTTATTGTGATGCATTGTGGGGCTGATGGGATACCCTCAAATCCATTAATGGACCTGTTATAGGGGCTAGAAGCCTTTCAGACGTGAAAGAATGGAAACGGTCATTGCTGCAGAGCTCTCTCATGGCATTAACTGTGAAGGCTCAAAAACAAAAAGGGTGCGCTCAAACGACCTTATAATTGCCCATCGTCAACTTTGCTCATGTTCTTGGTATCAGTTCATTACTAATCATTATGGCTTCCAACATTGTTGAGTTTAGTTGAGTTTAGTTGAGTTTAGTTTAGCTTAGCCTGCTGATGACATTACAGATGAACACATCAGGACTGAGGTGGAAGGAACAGGGACATGGTTACGAGGCTGTTAATTACAAACTGTTAAGCTTTAATTTAGAAATGCAGTATAGAGGAGGAAATAAAAAATGTCTTTCAAAACATACATTTTAGTAATGAATCAAAGGCAATCTGTATCATTGCCTACGTTATCAATCATCTATGTTAGTTTGTATGTGTTTGTGTGTGTGTGTGTGTGTGCTGGCCAAGTTGCTGGTATTATTGCCAGTGTCATTAAGCAGCAATGTACCAAACCCACAGAACACGTTGTTTGTCCACAAAGAGCAGCTTTTTCCACTCCAGCAACCTGAAACAGAAACAGGCATGAAGAACATGCAGAGGTCTGGAAAAGGCCACAGCTGTTGAGGACAGAATCAGAAAACCAAGAGAAAGACTTGTCAAGGCCCAAAGTAAGAGTCTGGTTCAACTTTCAAACAGGAAAACTGTCCCAGTGATTCTGGTAAATGTCCAGAGAAAGGGAAATGTAAACACACAACGCCTCAACTCATACAACCACATCTAGAATAGCTCGCTGCTATAAACTCAAAGAGAGTGATTCAAAATAGACGTTTCAGCCAATAGAAAATCTATAAAAGCTCTTTCTTTGCTAATCCCCAGGATGAGGTGGAGTGGAAAAAAACATAAACATGAGAAGTTCGTCTCCTGCCTGTTTCTCATCACTGTGATTTGACATCTGAATCGGATCTGAATGCCATCAAGCAAAGTCGCTGTTTCCTTATCTACTTTTATTTTTATTTTTGCAAGTGACACCAGCAGCATCTGCTGATGTCATCTGACTGACAGAGTAGTCCTTAACTTCCCTAACTTCCATCTGTTGCTTCCTCTTGTGGCAGTCTAGACCCAGAGGAGCAGACTTCTGGGTGGACAGAGCAGGCAGCCATGGCATCACCGGAGCTTGCGGATGGGAGAGACTCTGCCGCTGATAATCTGAACCCTGGAATGGAGGGTGGCGCTCTGCCCAACGGCGGTAAAAGCTGTCCCGTCCACACCCCCGGCACAGAGGACACCAAGCGGGGCTTCCGGAAAGGCATAGGGAGGCACAACGACTATGTCAAGATCTCCGTGCCTGAGAAGGGCAGTCGTCTGCCCATGGAGTGGTGGAAGACGGCCATCGCATTCTTTTACGCCGCCTTCAACTTGGTGCTGACGACCGTTGTCATCACGGTGGTCCATGAGAGGGTCCCGCCCAAAGAAAACAGCCCGCCTCTTCCTGACAAGTTTTTTGACTATATTGACAGGGTCAAGTGGGCATTTACAGTGACAGAGATCAATGGCATGGCCCTGGTGACCATCTGGATCATCCAGCTGTTCTTCTTCAGATACAAGTAAGAATCTGTTGGTACTCACCATACTGCAAGTAGTTTTAGTTTAGCTTAATGTGATGTCAAAGTAACATTTTCAGTGAATTTCCACAAGACTTCCTTCCAAAAAAAATAAATCTGAAAATTGAAAGAAGGAAATTTTATTTCAAACAAATAATTACATATAATATTTCCTTTTTCTAAACTGCTTTAAAGGGGGGGAAAATCCACCCTTAATTATTCTTACACTCCTAGATATCATCAGTGTGTGATGTTCATCACATTCCCTTCAGGAGTTATTTTGTGACGTAGTGTTGTAATTTACTTTTTTGGTGTTTCCACTTTCATCTACTTCTGCTTCAGTTTCCAAGAGCTGACACCAAAATCTGATGTTTACCGTTGATGTTCTAGATAGCTGAAAATGTTTCTACTTTCAAAGTCTGTTGTAGCTGCACTGGAAATATCTCAACGTGTCAGTGTCAAGTCATCTACATTTGGCAAGTGATCTGACGGAATAAGAAAAATATACCACCAAACAAACTGGGTCCAGAAATGCAAGGCACATGGCCAACAGCTGCTTTTTAACAGTACGGTGTTTTAGGGTGGATTTTTCGTTTAAGATAGAGCTTTATGTAATCTGCTTAATAGCAGATGTTATTCTGTAACAAAACTCCAATAGACCAATGGTTTGACAGCACTGTGACCCATCCCAGTGCAATGCATATCCAGTGTTTTGGAGCTTTCTAATATTTGAGTAGATGTTGGAGTTCTGCATAAGCAAGAAGCCACAATGTTTATGCACTTACTCCACTTACTCCACATTGTCCATTTCCAGGTCAATAGCAAGCAGGCGGTTCTTCTTCCTGATTGGCACCCTGTACTTGTACCGCTGTGTTACTATGTACATCACCACCCTGCCTGTACCTGGCATGCATATGACTTGTGCACCTAAGGTGAGTAGCATGCAAACATCAGAGTGGGCATCAGCTGTGGTTGCTCAACCATGTGCTCTTGTGCAGCCTCTGGGACTCATTTTGCACAGCCACGCAAGAGAGGCAGCTATAAAAAAAGCCATTTTGACTTTTACTGCCTCAGGACACCAACAATATTGAGGTGCATCAGGAGTTTGATCAAAAATGTGTGCTCCTGGCAGTAGTTTTCTGAGTTGTGCAGTGCAGAAAGATCAGAGGCTGGACATTTTAATAGTTGTTTTGTTCCCAAGAATCTAAAATGCCTCAGTGTATGAAATTCTTTATCTTTGTCCTTTATCTTTAACCTGGAGAGAATAAGTTATCTGCAGTATAAGCACCAGGTACAAGAGGGCAAGATTTGTTCATGTCTAGTTGATCTCTGTTAAGCTATGTTTGTTTTATTTCCTCACATCACTCTTCACTCTTTTCAACCACATCTTTCCCTGATTCCTGTCCCTATCTGTCACCGTTTCACATTGTGTTACCACTGACCCAATCTGTAACCGTTTTCCCCTCTTTCCCTCCAATACCACTTCGGTTTCAGCTGCATGGAGACTCACAGGCAAAAATACAGCGTGTTCTGACGCTGATCTCAGGTGGAGGTCTGTCCATAACAGGCTCCCATCTCATGTGTGGAGACTTCCTCTACAGTGGACACACTGTCATGCTCACCCTCACCTACCTATTCATCAAGGAGTGTGAGTAGTAAAATCAATGTTTGTATTACTTGGTTAATTGATGTGACATTTCCATGAATTATATTAAATTGACAATTTAATATAATTCATAATATAGTGATGTAGAATCTAGGTAATGAAACTAAACCCAGCTGATCTGTTTTTGCATTAGACTGAGGAGACAAAGTGATGCATTGACATTTTTAAGTTGTTAGCGTGACACTCTGGCTCACCCCCTCCTGTGTGTGATTCATTCCCCACCCCACCCCACATGGCCCACATTACCATATTGTACACATGGACCATCCAGATACTTGCAGGATACAACTGGCAAGCATTGCCATCATTCTCACTTTTTTGTCTTTTAGCATGCTAGTAGTAATGTCATGGTGACAGCAGAGATTACCAAACAGAAACAAGATCATGGCTGGCAGAAAAATAAAATAAAACAGATTTTAAGAAGTTTTTGTTCACTGAAAATTTAACAATACGGAAATCTGGTGGCTTCAGTGCCATTTTGCTGACAGTGGGGATATGGACAAGAACAAACCGTATACGCATATTGCCATGAATAATCACTGCCGTCTTCCTTTCCTTCCTTCTCCCAAGACTCGCCGCGGTCGTTCTGGTGGTACCACCTGATGTGCTGGCTGCTGAGTGCCGTGGGCGTGGTCTGCATCTTGGTGGCTCACGAGCACTACAGCGTGGATGTGGTTGTGGCCTATTTCATCACTTCCCGCCTCTTCTGGTGGTACCACACCATGGCAAACTTACAGGTCTGAACTCACAGCTGAACGCTACACTTCTCTTTGTGTGCTAGTGTGTGTGTAGGTGGGTGTGTGTGGCTCCACTCTCATCGAACACATTGTATACTCATGTAACACAGTGTTTACATGAGTCATAGTATACTTAGGGATCTCCCATTCTTTACTGTCTGCCTAGTGACACATGATGGCTGCCTTGTGCTCAGGGGATTTACCTCAAGTGCAGCTAAAAGAGTTACATGTCAACACAAGAATTCATTGCATTTTATGCTTAAAGTAAATGGTTTTCTGTATACTTGTACAGTAAGTGCATATCTATTTAGACTGTGTGTCAAAATCCTCTGCTTGTTATTCCCAGGAACAGTCAGCATGACTTTTCAGAAGTCATGCTGACTGGTTTTGGGTATCCACCCCCTCTATTGGCCAAATTGTTTAAAGACATCTGACTGGGAGCAGTTGAGTCTGGGGCTGGACGTATCATTCAAGTTATATTGGATCTGTGATCATTTAGTCATGTGATGAATATGTTTGGCATATTCCTCACAATTTCACAATAAATGTACCCGGTGTTGTACAAAGGTAGTGCTGCATGTTGTGGAAAATATTCAAAGTTTGAGACATCAGATTATGCCAGATTATAGTTAAATATCAGAATGGCTATACACTCTTCTTTATATTCTGTCTCCACTACCAAATAGAGCCCCACCCAATTTTCAAGATGGCAGACTATTTGCATTGATTTGATTGTTGATAAATCACACTCTGTTTCTCTGGGGAATGTCTTGATTTCAGGAAGCTGATTAGATGTTCTTTTCTAACCCACCCAGCTACACTCCTACACCAACACTCAGGATGGCCCCGCAAGGCATCAGTCTTAATAATGATGGACAATATCAATCAACTTGAGGCAGTTTTTCCTGGCCAGATGCCAAAATGATCAAAGCTGGGTTTGGCAACTCTGAAATTCACAGTGTTTACTGGTCTCACCAACGTCTGGCCCTTGGCTGCCATTAAAATTGTCGAAACCTATTAAGGTTTAAAGGCACAATATGGTTTAATTGAAAGGCCAAAATCTTGTTGCTTAGGGCCACAGAGCAGATGAATGTTAGTCATCAAGCAAAGACCTCATCAATGAACCTGCACGCCTCAAATTAAAATCCTCAACCTGAAATGCAATATGAAATGCATATATCAAATTACATAATTAAACCCTATATTGAACATGTACAATAATATGGCATCTGGTCTGTTCATCCTGAGGGTAAAACTGTGTCTTATCTTGACAGACGCTGAAATGCTCGCCCAACAACTACCTCACCAACACCTGGTGGAACCCCGTGTTCAACTTCTTTGAGAGGAATGTGCAGACGTCGGTGCCGTGCTCGTACAGCTGGCCCATCACCTGGCCCCCCGCCTGCCTGAAGAACCCCTGTAAGAAGTACTCCATGGTGCAGAGCACACGAGAGGAGTGACAGACAGCACCCGCCGCTCCGCACCCCCCCACCACCACCAGTGTTACTCGACCATCCAAAGGATTGGTATCCATGCAGTATTAATGGTCTACTGGACAGGAACATACGGAACCAAATGAGTGGGCCGTGTCAATGATATTGACATAAACAATCTTTCAAATTTTATTGTGTTTATTCATTGAGAGTACTCAAGACGGGATCATCCATATTGTCTCTGTGCGTACTTCACCACTATAATTTATTCATGAGGTCAAACTTCTATAAAGTGATTTGCAGGTTTGCTACAGTATTTGCAAGACTTGATTTCAGTTTGGCTCTGTATAGGCTGAGGGGGTTTACCTCAATACGATGTCAGTGTACTCAAGTCACAAGGTGCCTTAGAAATAGTGTGTTAAATGTCTGTAGGTGTAAGAAAACTGCCATATTAAGTCCTGATGTAATTGTTTTTTTTTCTATCAGTTTTTATCAATTTTATATTAATTTTAATAGCCTTGAGTGTGCGTGTAGCTGTAGTTTCAACATTGTACGGTTATATTAAAATTTAACCACATCGATGTTTGTGTGTCTGTTTTGCTAGGATCCAAGTTAAAGTTACATCATCAGTCTACGTAGATCATTATGCTATAATTGCATCATGCATTCACCAACATGATGATATTATGATATTTTGGTGAATACCTTCAGATGTGCACAATTATATATTTCTCATAATGACATCAAATTTATAAAATAGCTCCAATCATTCATGGGACTAAAATAAATCTGACTGCATGTGTTTAAGTGCCATTACCCAGATTAACGACTGCAATAAGCACAGGGCTATGTGTGCATGGACTAATCTCCTATTATAAATTGTGCAGACTATTAGCAAATTTAGCTTTAAATTTAAAATTTAAACAAAAAATAAAAATATATTTGATGAAAAAATATATTTGATGAAAATTTGTTAGATTGTGTTAGATTATATTGTGTTTTTATTCACCTGTTTTGTATTTTTCACATACTTATGTTTATTGTTCTTGTCTTGTTATTATTATTATCTTAATGTAGTATGTAATGTACAGTATTATGTTCAAGTTTTAATCTTATTTGCAGTTGTGTCACATCATCATGTCCCAGCAACCAGGACCAGGGCCATCCTGGAGGTCCACTGGAGAACTGCACAAATAATGGCTAACAACCAGGCTAAGAAAAGAAAGGAATCTGTAAAAGATAGTTGCGTTAATGTTAAGTAAAAGTGAAGAGTCTGATTAGATGGATTTGTTTCCATATTTAGGTTACACAGTGACATAGTAAACTGTCTTGCCTTAAGCGTAAGGTAATCAGAGGAGACATCCAACAAAAATGTCTACTAAAGACATAATACAGGCAAAATACTGCAAAAATAATATTGCTTTATCATTTGGGTTTTGGGTTTGAGAACAACAAACTGTCTTGTGAGAAATGTCTTCCATGGTAGCCCAAAGAAAAAGCTATTATGTTTGCATGCAAGGCACTTCCAACATGATTTTTCTTTTTTAATACTCATTGAGTCACTGGTATTGATCAACCCTTTAAGCCTCTGCATGTATTTTGTGCAATAAAAAAAGTGAAAATCTTACTGCCTTCATATGTCAAGGAGGAGTTGGGCTACCGCACGCTCATCTCTCCGTGTTCCGGGCGACGGAGAACGGGGGAGGATTCAGCAGGACACCCATGGTGCCACCCATGGTCTGCCAGACAGAGGGCCCTGAGAGACTCTCGAGCCTCCGTCAGCTGCTGAAACGCACCAATCACACCAGCCACAGCTCTGCCAGCCAATAGGAAGCAAGTACCAGCACCACGTTAGAGGCTGGGTTCACAACACAGGAACAACACCAAAAAAATACAGAACTGGTTGGCTTTGTCGGGCCTGTTGTATTAAATCGTGAACATGGGATTATAGCCTGTCAATAACGCTTTATTTAGCTAAATGACAGCATGGTTCTGGTGTCATGGCACGAGCATCTGGGCACTTCCGTGTTAGCTTTGGTGATATTCCTGACTGTCTCCTACTCCGTTTACATCTATAAGAGACGACGGGACCTCGCAAATATCCCCCCCGGGCCCAAACCATGGCCGATAGTGGGCAACTTCGGCGGGTTTCTCGTCCCCTCTTTTGTCTGGAAGCGGCTCGGCAGCAGCCAGGAGTCAAACGTCCCGGACAAACCAGCGGCGGTGGTGTCTCCTCAAGAGAGTTTGATGGAACAAGCCAAACTGTACGGTAACTTGTACAGCATTTTCGTAGGGAGTCAGCTGGTCGTTGTGCTCAATGGCTACGAGGTGGTCAAGGACGCGCTCTCCAACCGCGCCGAGGTGTTCTCCGACAGACCGGACATCCCCGCTATCACCATCATGACCAAACGCAAAGGTAAGCAGCTGTCAGGTCTCCCTTGTGTCCACTGCAGCTCTGCCGGTTGCCTTCCCTGTGGCAGAGGTCTGAGCCTGAATTCATCTGCAGCCTGGCTGATGGAAGGACATATGTTCATACTTTTTTTATTTACTCCGTTTCCCCTAATAAGGAGTTTCCGTCTGTCTGTCTGTCTGTTAGCAGGATATCTCAAAACGTTATCAGTGGATTTGCGCAAATTGTTATTGTTAAATTGTTGTGGAAAGGATTGGTCACGGGGCAAACTTCTCATAATAGTTGGCAAAAGGGGCGTGGCTTCTCACAAATAGGCATAGAACGGATTCACATAACACCATCAAACTGTGAGACATAGGAAGAGGCAAACCCTCCGATACTGGCCCTATCAGACAAGGTGGGGGCACTGGAGACCTCATTTCCAGTTTAGAGATAACCGACCTAATTTTTCTGGTCCAGTGGTAGAAGGGCAGCCCTAATGGCCACTGAGCAGATACAGAGCTGACTGGGTAATCTTCTGATATGAAAACAAGCTGATAATGCAGCATGGAGGAAGTTATTAACTTTTGGTGAAACGTGGAACTGGCATATCTTGTCAGTGTCATCTAGTTGTCTATTTTTTGTCTCGAGATATTGAGCTGTTTATGTCATTATCTCTAGATAACACTTTTTTGTGTTCCAGAGACATTACGGTCTCGTTATCTTGATGTTAAGTAATTATCTTATCTCCAGATACTGAATTAATTTATTGTTGCTGGAGATTTCCAAGTGCATCACACTTGACTGACTGACTGACTGACTGACTGACTGACTGACTGGCTGAAGATGCTCTGAACACCAATAGGTACTGTAGGCCTACTGCAACATTTGGGTCTTGAATAATATGCTGTGCTTTAGGATGTTAGTTCCAAACAGAACATTTTCTCATTATCTCAGGAAAACAAAATGTGTTATCTTGAGATAATGACATAACTCGATATCTTGAGAAAACAAAGGAAATTAGCTTGTTGCCATGGGAAAACAAAAATGTAAAATTTAAGTTTTGGTTAAACACCAGTTGTAAAGCATAATGCTTCAGTCTAGCCAACATGAGCTATATTTAAATCACTCTTCTGCTTCGATTGAACCTCAGGAATAGTCTTCGCACCTTATGGTCCAGTGTGGAGAAAGCAGCGCAAGTTCTGCCACACCACTCTGCGAACCTTCGGCCTGGGGAAGCTGAGCTTAGAGCCCTGCATCCTAGAAGGCCTGGCCGTAGTCAAGACAGAGCTGCTGCGGCTCAGCGAGGGCTCTGGTGGCTCCGGTGTGGACCTGGCCCCTCTCATCTGCAACGCAGTGTCCAACGTCATCTGCTCGCTGAGCCTGGGTCAGCGCTTCCATCACCAGGACCGCGAGTTTGGCACCTTGCTGGACCTGATGGCCCGGGGCCTGGAGATCAGCGTCAACAGTCCCGCGGTCCTCATCAACATCTTTCCGCCGCTGTACTACCTGCCGTGCGGGGTCTTCAGGGAGTTACGGCAGGTGGAAGGCGACATCACGGTGTTTCTGAAGAGGATTATAGCGAGTCACAGGTCAACGCTGGACCCGGAGAACCCGAGGGATCTGATAGACATGTACCTGGTGGAGATGTTGGCCCAGCAAGCTGCAGGAGAGAAGGACAGCAGCTTCACAGAGGATTATCTCTTTTATATTATAGGGGATCTCTTCATTGCTGGCACTGACACCACCACTAATTCAGTGCTGTGGATTCTGCTCTACATGGTCATATACCCAGATGTCCAAGGTAATAGTGTGAGTCCATTCAGTCCATCCCAGGATGACTGCTAATGATGATGGTGGAGAGGGCTATGGATTGGTCTCCATCCATCCGCACATCACCCACAATATCTCAGACATCTCCCGTCAGATTTTAATGAAACTTGGTGAAATGATGCATTCCAGGATTTTCAAAGTTAAACGTATTGTCTGAAGAGGTGTGCTGCAGTTACAGGTCAAAACAAGCTGACATATTTGTTACAGATTGGCCAAGATGTGGACTGTGACCTGTTAAATGTTGCCTTTGCCTCTACTGTTCTGTTCCCAGAGAAGGTCCAGGCTGAGATTGATGAGGTGGTGGGCAGAGATCGGGTCCCGTCTCTGACTGATAAGGGCAGGTTGCCCTTCACAGAGGCCACCGTCATGGAGGTGCAGAGAATGACTGTAGTGGTTCCTTTGGCTATTCCTCACATGGCCTCAGAGACGACAGGTGAACTTAACCACACCTATGATCCCTCATTTCTCACAATCCTCTGTTAATGCACAACCTGTCGGACTCCGGAGCCTCAGCCAGTGACTGGACCTCAAGGGCAATAAAGACCTGCAGAGCTGAACTTTGTAACAGTAACCCTCCTTACGGCTGTTTTCTTGTGATTTCACTAGTGTCTGATTCATTGAAGTGATGCTGTTGTCATTTTTTCATGTTGTTTTTTTTGCTTCTGGCAGAGTTCAGAGGCTATACTATTCCAAAGGGAACAGTCATCATCCCCAACCTGTGGTCTGTCCATAGAGATCCCACTGTGTGGGACAACCCGGACAAATTCAACCCAGCACGCTTCTTGGATGATGAGGGAAAGCTGCTGAGGAAAGAGTGCTTTATTCCATTTGGGATCGGTATGTCGTACTTCACCTATATGAGTTTTATCAAAGAGCCATTTAGCTGAAACATTGATCTATGAATGCTTTTTACAATTTAGTCCATCAGTTTCTAATGATTCCATGTGTATATCCCGTAGGTCGCAGGGTTTGCATGGGCGAACAGCTGGCTAAGATGGAGCTGTTCCTCATGTTTACCAGCTTAATGCACTCCTTCAAGTTCAGGCTACCAGACGGAGTGCCTCCCCCTCCCATGCATGGACGCTTTGGCTTGACACTGGCACCCTGCCCATACACTGTGTGTGTGAGCCCTCGACGTTGAAGCTACCAGACCCGCTTATAACAGAGAGATTTTCAATGAACAAGGTGCATTATTGCCCTGTGTGGAGCGCACAGAGGGCTAAAAAGGGAGTGTTGATGGAGTTTGTGATGTGTGGAAATGTATGACTGTTGAAGTTCAGTGTGGCGCTTTTGCACATGTCTAGCATTTTGAATGAATTGTTGCATAATTTTATCGGGCATTTTATATTGTTTTATACATTTCACTGATTAATTACAATGTTGTCCATGTCATTTCCTTAATTGGGGCATTAGAGCAACAATGATTTTATCTCAGCCTCCTAGGCCCATTTGATTGTTGATATATTCAATAATCTTGAAATGTATTTACTGTCAGACTTGATGTATGGATTATTGGCATCCTGTCAATAAAGCAGATTATCTTAATGATATTGATCATCTGAATTTATTGAGTGTGTGTGCATAGCATGCAGTATAAAGTGACACACAGGCTGTGGTCAGCGTGTTAAATGGAGAATTTATGCTTATTATTTAAAGAACAAATTGGTATATCAGTAAGAGATAATGAAAGCTAGAAATCCAATAGAAATCTCATTTAAATAGGTCAGTGTTGTTCCTATGATCCGGGACAGCTCAGGTTAGATTTGTGCACAGGGACCCAGTCTGTGAGTCACAGTCACATCAAAGCCAGAACAGCAGCTGACTGCAATTTGGGACTTTCTGGACCGGCCCAATGACAGTTAGTGGGAGAGATTTACTGCACCCAAAGTGAACGATTGGGTTGTTCAAGCACAGGTGTTTATTTACTGAAATATATTCTGAATGATTTAATATATGCTATTGAAATATCACATTGTGTTTAAGATACTTAAACATACATCTCCATAATGCTCACTAGACCTCAACATAGCTACACCATCATCAAGCTGTCAGTCAAGGTAGCAACATGCATTCTTACATTATATTGTTGGCTCATTAATGGCGTTTTGTATCATTTTTGTGTAATTTTCAGTGATAACAAAGCACTTGAATCTGTATTCTTACATGAACAATCTCCTCGACAAGTCAACTTCCTTTGACCTAAGTAAAAATGAATTCAAATCAGTAATCTTTCAACATGTAATAATATTGTCCTGTAAAACTGTGCAAAAGGTCACGGGAGCGTCTGGAGTACCACGTGACCGCCGACCTTCCTCCTCCTCCTCCAGTCAGTGCCTGTCGCTCTCTCTTGCAGTAACGTTAGTTGCAGCAGTAACGTTAGCAGCAGCAGGTTAACCATGGCTTTCTTCACCCACCATATCTCCCGAGGTCTGTCGTCTTCAGCCGTCAGGAACGCAGTTATAAAGCATGTAACGATCATCGGAGGCGGACAGATGGGTGCAGGTATTGCACAGGTAATTCCCTCTGCGCTGGCGAGGTGACGTTAGCTGCTTCACCAAACATTAGCTAACGTTAGCTAACAACATGCCCAAATCAGGCACGGCTAACGACGCGTTTGTTGACCTTTATACACTTGAATATGGAAAAACGAAAAACTAGCTTGTGTTCAGTATGTTCACAAATACACATGTTTGCTTTGGAAATGTGGTTAGCTAACTTAGCCGAGGCTACACTAAAGATAGTTAAACACTCACTGACCCTGCTGCAGTTGTGCACTTCAGCAAGTGAAGCATAGTCTTTGACAGGTAAGTAAGAGTGCTTCAAGAGAAAAGTCAGTCTAATTAAAAAAATACATTTTGTATGTCATGATGTCGCAATAGTTACAAAGGTATTTGAGCACTTGGACAACAGTTTCCTGAAGTTAGGAACCGGTGGAACAAGCTTATATCAAATGACACTTCCCTGGATCTGCTCTGTTGATGATAAGTTGGACGCTGTGGCTTTGTGGACTCACAGAAATCTTGGTTTGTTTGTGCCTTTATATCAAAATAAAATGTTGTTTTATTGTATTTGTGTTATGTACCAGAAACTGTGCCCATATCGCCATCACTCTCTCTGCTTGTTTGGTCTCCCATACACTGTTAATGGAGCAAACTAAGGTTTTAGGTCCTAATATTGTGCATGGATGTTCTCTAGCCATGTGGGACAGTGAAGGCAGCCACCATCATCTGCTGTATAAACCTCATGAGCACCAATCACATGCAGATCTAAAGAAAAGTAACGCCTCAGCTAGAATTGTGGCTATCCAAATACAGGCATAGGTAGAGCGCTGTTACCTAATTTGCCCCCAGCTCAGCACCGCTACCGTTTACTGCTGTATTCATACCATACATTCATACTTATGTTGGACCAATTTGTTTTTGCAAGGTTGCTGCATCAACTGGCCACACGGTGACGCTGGTGGACACGTCTGAGGACATCCTGAGCAAAGCTGTCAAGGGAATCGAAGGGAGCTTGAAAAGAGTGGTGAAGAAGAAGTTTGCTGATAAGCCAGAGGTTAGACATGCTGCACCACAACACAGTAGATCAGCATGTGTACCAGAGGAAATAACAGACAAGGCTGTGTGTGAGAGTGTGTGTCGTTAATGTTGTACGGTTTGTCTCAGGCAGGTGCAGAGTTCATCCAGAAGGTCTTGCAGAATGTGTCGACCTCAACAGATGCAACGTCTGCGGTTCAGAGCACAGATCTTGTGCTGGAGGCCATTGTGGAAAATCTCAAAATCAAACAGGATCTCTTTGGTGGGCTCGACAAAGTGGCACCAGCGTAAGCACTGTCCTGTTTTTATTACCTATGCTTTTCTGGCTCTGTGGGTTACGTTAGCACCTAATGCAGCGACAGTATAGGAAGATAAATGTGCAGCTGACAGGGTTCAGGGCTATACTGTACTTTGGGTCATATCTGGTAATCTGGCTAATTTCTAATTTACTAATTAAACACCTGGTCTAGTGTTTGGTTGAAATGAAAACCCGCATACTGTCGGCCCTTGGCGGCACACGGTTGCCCCTCCCTGTCCGAGGACTACAGTAGCTTAACTGTCTCTAATCAGTTTTAGTGATTTTATTGTTTGTATAGATCGGTATTTTTCGGTTGGGTAGATTTACAGTTGCAACCTGCATGTAAATGTGGTCAATAAGCCTTTAAAAAATTCACTTGAAATCCTCATTTCATATAACTGCTATGTGTTTCTTTTACATGTTTCGCAAAATTACTTTGTCAGCTGTTTATGACCCTGTACTATACAATATTTATGAGAGGCATCACTATGGGGCGATGAAATCCTGCCGCTTCAGGCAGTGGAAGACACCTCCCCCCCTCTTTTTACTGGGGTTTCTGTTGTGTGTGTGTGGTCATCTAAAGCATGCTTTTATTTAAAATCCTTTATCTTTTTCTTTAAGCTTCCTCGTGTAAGTTCTGATCTGTGCCTGAAGACAGCACATATGGTGTTACTTGGTGACCTTGAAAGAACACTGAAAGCAGCATTAAGAGGCACCTGCCTACTGATGTTATCAGCTGGTGACCAACTGTCCGTTGTGTGTGTTGCTTACTGTCCGTTTTGGTGTTTTTCCTGTTTTAGACACACCATCTTTGCCAGCAACACATCCTCCCTGCCCATCACTGACATAGCCAGCTCCACCAACAGACTGGACAGATTTGGCGGCCTTCACTTCTTCAACCCAGTCCCCATGATGAAGCTCGTAGAGGTAGGGCCGCTCTGAGAACATCAGACAGCTGGCTTTCACTGTCATTATCTATGCACTAAGGCTGCGTTACGAGGCCACCGCAGATACGACTACTGCCTTCACTAAAAACAAGTTCCAAAAGAAGTTGTTCTTTCCAAAGGGACAAATAGGGAAGTAAAATTAAAAGCCGGTTGTGGGAGAGCACAGATGTGAGGTGTTCCCTTACAGAGGCACTGCGTTAGCAAGCACAGTCCAAGTCAACCTCTTTCCATCTAACAAGGTGCCACCAAGGATGAAGCACCAAACCAAATAGGAATCCAACCTCCACGTGCAAGGTTAGGGTTATCAGTGCCTACAGTAGTGAGAGGTGATGCCAGTAACGATCAGTTTCAGAGACACTGAAGTCTGTGTCTTCCACAGGTAATTGGAACTTCAACAACAAGCCAAGAGACTTTTGATTCCCTTCTGAACTTCAGCAAAGCGCTGGGGAAAACACCCGTGTCCTGCAAAGTAAGGTTTGCTCTCTGATATCAGTGTTTTGTTGTTGTTATTTTCAGTGGTTCACATTCAGTTGTGCTCCTAGTTCAGTAACAGTACACTCAGCATGTCACACCCCTTTATTCAGGATACTCCTGGGTTCATCGTAAATCGCCTGCTTGTTCCTTACATGATGGAGGCCATCCGGTTGCACGAGAGAGGTATGCAAACATATGTGTGACCAGTAATGTTAAAGGTCCCGTATCGTGGAAAACGGGATTTCCCTTGCCTCTTTGATTATAAAGGAGTTGGATGTGCGATCTAAACACCGACAGTATCAAAACACACGGTCGCCAACTAAATCCACACGGTCCATAGTTGTGAGAGATGCTGGAAATCGAACGAATAAAAATGGATTGAGAGTGTTTTTGGGACATGACACCACACAAACAGCTCTAAGTGGACCTCAAGACATAAACTGAAACACTGGAAAGTGCAGAACATGGGACCTTTAATGGTAATGGTCAAATTACTGCATTTTGTGTGTTGGCATTACGGATCATAAAAAGTTGCCCAGGCCAGAACCAATTGATTTTGGGGTTTTGAGTCGATTAGAATCTCTCTAATGAATCTCAGCCTTTGACAGTAGTAGAGCGTAGATTCATATTAAAATGCACAACGTCAGAGATTTGAGCCGCCGTCCAACATCCATTACCAACATTTTCAGATTTATTGATTTCTGTAGCAATCCATGGTTGTGTTTGTCTCCCTCAGGCCATGGATCCAAAGAGGACATTGATATTGCCATGAAACTGGGTGCTGGGTATCCCATGGGACCCTTCGAGCTGCTGGACTATGTAGGACTGGACACAGCGAAGTTCATTATGGATGGTGAGTTGGACTTAGTGGAAAAAACCTAAAGCAAATCTCATTTGAATGACTGTTGACATATTAAAAATAAATCAATCCGCATTTTGAGTAATGAATTCCTTTCTGTCATTGCATGTCTTCAGGCTGGAGTGCAATGGATCCTGGCAACCCACTCTTCGGCCAGAGTGAAATGCTAAACAAGTTGGTTGCAGAGGGTAAATACGGTAAGAAGACCGGAGAAGGATTCTACAAGTACAAGTAAACGAGCACAGCTCAAATACGGGTGAGGAGTCGCTGAGAAACCGACGGAAACTCAGGAAAACCAACCGACCGAGGACTCATGGATCATGGAAAAGTGCTAGATCACTATGACAACACTGCTGTCCAACAATGCCTGTAGTTAACCTGTGTGCCTTCAGAAGAAAGGTTGACCTCTGTCTGTCTGAGCATTTTATTCTGGACCTGCACTCAGTCTGAATGTCATCTTTACATGTAGCAAGAGATTGATTAAATTGGTTTTTCAAAATGCTTGGTGTCTGTTCTCATGGCAGTGTTTCATGTGAATGGTGTCGAGTGCAGCTGTGGATACACAAGCAAACACCAGATTTGTACTTGTACTTAAAAAAAAAAGTCTCAATTAACATATCTACTAGCATCTATCCACTTTTCAAATTTGGAGAGCATGTAAAAAGAAATGAACGTATGAGATATAAACTGTTTCCTGTGAAGTCGATGGTTAGATGGAAGAGAGAAGTTACATAGGAGCCGTTCCATGAAAAGGGCCTGAAGCGTTTCCCGCAGTTTTAAGTAATTGTGCCACACTAGTCAGTCGTGCAGATTGTAATGTTAATAGTTATGAGCCATTTACCATTTGCTTTTATAAAGCAACACACACTGTGGATTTTCACCCTCACCAATTAGCACCGCCAACCTTCCTGCTAACCCGGTTCCTGCATGCCTCCCACAGGGACGCAGGGTGGCGCTGCTTCCCTCCAAACGGCAGCGACGAGAGAGAGAGGCACGTCACAGCCGGCTATTAATAGAATTTCCCTTTGATGTTGGCCCTTTCATTAGGAATGCTGTGTTTACTTCCAAAATGTAATTTTAACCTTGAGAGTACTAAGTAGTTGGAAGAATTTAAAGTTTCTAGTTACCTGACATAATTGTTATTTTGGAGGGACTTGGGGGGGAAGAGATGCAGCTTCCCTCGAAATGAAATCATTTCCCATTTGAAGGGTTTATATACTGCAAGATGATTTAGGTTTCCCTTTTCATTATCATTGCAATAATGCTGTATGAATGTCGCCCCAGGCGTTGCATGCTTTCTGAGTTTTAATTGCTGGTCCGTTTTTTTCGAAGCTTTTTGAAGTTTCCCTGAAGATTTAAACATGTTCCTCTCAGTGGATGTTACTTGACTGGTAGTTCCTTGACTACCAATGAATGGCAACACTACCTAGAGCTGCCTGTGGAGGCCTGCCACGGTACGTCAAGGACGACACACGTCGTTCCATCTGGCACGGGTATTTCTCATCTGTCCACCACGCAACAAGTTATCAAATGAGCCAATGATGCCTTTTTATTTTTCTTTAAAAAACAAAAAACATGTTGAAACAGTTCAAATATGACCACTTGGGAAGCAAAGTGCTATACCAAGATGACAGTGACCCAAAATATAATAAAGAATAAAAAAAGGAATTCATCAAGTAATACTAAAATAGAGCATTAAAATCAATAAAATGTTACAGAGATGCTTGCATGGAATAAACAACATGGCTAAAGACCACACTATTAGCTACCAGAGAGAAAAGACGAAGGTCCATTGCAATAAAAGAAAGACTGCCAAGTGCTGGGGTAAATATATATATCTGCTTCATTTGTCATGATTTAGAACAATAAAATATAGGCCTCTGAGCTATCACTCTTGCCTTTGTCCTAATGTTGCCTGCAAAAATACCAAGAAAATTGACATATCCTGACAGTTTTAAAAAGTACACATACTGAGCATTATTTTACATCTGAGCAAGACTCGAGGTCACTATTTGTTACAAATAGTTATCAAAAGAAGCCTTAATTTTCAATTTTCTGCAAGACGCTTCAACAAGAAAAATGGCTTTCCTGTGTCCAAAGCTTATTTTCATATATACCACTATATAAAAAAACAAAATATTAAAAAAACAACAAAACAAAAAAAAATAAACAATCACTAAAATATACACCAAGAAATTGAAACAAGAGTTCAAGATACAAAAAAGCATTCAAAATTAAATTCAGTCTTAAAATGAAAAAGCAAATCAAAATGTTGATCCTTTTTTGCACCAACTGGTCATCGAAGAACTAAATGGCGTCTTGAGGACGTTTCGTAGACAAGGTGAGATCCCTCCATCTTCCTTTAGTGCAGTCTAAAAGAGGTGTTTGGTCGGGCGAAACCCCAAACGGTCTCAAATCCAGTGAGAGAGAGAAGGGGG
>OMOV01098439.1:6402-18081 GCA_900312565.1 Beryx splendens | reverse complement strand
CCTGGTCGAGTCGATAGCACCCCCTCTATAAACAGTCACCTCACTTTAAACAGTGGTAATAATGTTATTTATACATGTTATTTATATATTTTTTTATTATTATGGCCAGTTTTTTTTTATATTGTGAAGAGAACCTTATGGAAAAAAGTTGTTGACATTTTTTTCTCCTTAATTACAACACCCCTCACTCACACAGGCTTCCCCTGCCCCAAGCACTGCAACTAAATGATCAGCTCTGACACTTAACATTTGACTAAATGTGTGGCTGAATCTAAAATTATAAGTCATAATAATGTATGCAATGAATGTATATATACAAAGAGCATGCATGTGCTGTTGTGCTACAATTGCATGAAAACTTGGTTGTTGTTTTTTTTTACCTTGAAATGAAAGTTTATTTTAATTTCATGCATTATCAGTGTCAATAATGTTATGTTTAAAGAAAGGTTTACCAGTTATTACTGTCACTGTTATGCCGTATATGAAAGTATATACACATACAGTACACACGCATCAATATACAGTATAATACCTTGGATATGACATACATGTGAGATGAGATGAAATTCTTCTGACTTCACAAGCCCCTGAATGTCATACTTATTAACTTGTCCGTTATATGTTTTGTAGAAATACGTTTGTACATAGCATCAATAATTTCTCTTGAAGTCTGGGAGGCATTAATGCAATAGTAAGCAAATTCATCCAATTGAAACAAAGGTTTGAATAGCCTGCATATCAGATTTTTCTGTTGTTTTTTTATTTCATATTATAAAAACACATTTAAAGAGGCCTAAATCCCCTCTAACATGACTTATGCTTGAAGGTATGGAGTTTATATCTAACAGCAGCGTGCTTGTATGAACATCTGTAGGTTTGTCACTTATTCTTTCAGTCCTTAAAGAAAAAACAATCATCACACAAACACCTTCATTTTATCTGGATGCTTATTAGAGCACAAGATAATTAAAAATAACCCACAGACCACTGCACTTTCTTTTTAGATCATCTCAACCTTTAGGCTGGATGTAGGTGAAACTCTTCTAGCTTTTCTACATCCAGTTTCTCTAATCCCCCGCTCTTTTGGCAAAATGTGAGGCTCCGGCAGTGTTAATGTTATCTGTTTAATCAGAGTTACTAGTTATGACTGTTACTGTTATGCCATGTAATATCTTGGATATTTCATACAAGGATGGTTGAAGATGAGACGATATGAAATCTGTCTGAAATTCCTGCATGTCTTGCTCTCTTAAATGTAAGCTGTCATTTTTATGCGTCAGAATGTTTTGCATGATTCTGAACATATATGCAAGTGCATTTATGTATGTTACTGAATACTGTATGAGTAGTTCATCTAATGTGTCTGATGCATGTGTGTCACATCCAGAACCCAGTGAGCTGTTGTTAACACCGAGTCGTTTCACGTAAACTTTAGCTTTCCACAGTGAAGATCAAAGGGGGTGGGAGAGGGTGGGAGAGGTTGGGGGGGAAAGAATGGAAAGTATTCTCTGCACCAAATCATAATTTCCATCATTTTGCATATTCATTTTTCTATTTCCAGTCGTACCATTGTTGTTTGTTGAGTGTTTGATTACTGCAATTGTAAAGGCACCAAAAGTAGGACTCGATTCTGTAATTCCTGCTAAATATCTATCTGAGAAAAGCTGATAAAGACTTTATTTATACACAGATCCAAATGGGCCTCTGTGCTTGATATTGTCTTTTCTTTTTAGAGTCGTTCAACTATTATATTCCACAGCACTTGTGCAATCCCAACCTGCTTTATGTCCACACACACACTGTGACCGATACTGACGCACCGGCTGGCCAGGGGCTTCCCTTCCTAAAATGCTTCATTTGTCTGTGGTGGCACTCATTTTTCAGATGGCCATATTTACCACAAAAGAGACAGAGAGCAGTTCTGGGTGAGAGTCTCTGTCTCTATACAGTGGAGCTGAATAATAATGAACCTTTGGTTTGGTCCCTTGTTGCTGGGATGCTTGAGTTTGCATTTTCATCAGTTCAGTGGCTGCCTTAGTCTTCTGCTCCTGCAGACCTCTTTCTGCATGAGGTACTGCAGTGCATGTTGTTCCCATGCCATGACCTTGTATTTGGGATTGGTCAATTTCATCACCTTTCCTAAGTCTGGGCTTAAAGAGTAACTAAACCCCACCCAAATCTGTGGTGAAGCCTGGCACCTAATGGTGAAAAGTGGGGTACTGAACTGGCCATCTGCTATTGGCTATTTGGTGCCAGGTGATATCACCTTCTATAGAGTACAACAGGTGGTGACATCACCTGGCACGACGACCAGCCAATAGCAGATGGTCAGTGCAGTACCCTACTTTTCACCACTAGGTGTCAGGCTTTACCACAGATTTGGGTTTGGGCTGGGTTACTACTTAAGCTCTCTAGAGCCCTGTGTATTTTTCTGGGTGTGCTATTCATAGGATCCATACCAGAGTGTTTATCAAAGCCTTCAGAAAACATTTGCATGGATTCAGCAGCTGTTTCCTTTGGACCCAGAGTTAGAGCGAATGTAGCATTCCAATCTGCTCTGACGCAAGAAGCTTGGGCCTTCAGCAGCAACCAGTACTATTTGTACACATTTTTCTGCTTTATTACGCAAGTTGTTAATTTGATACTGGCCTTTTTGACCATTCTCTACCGCTAATCCACTTCCCAAACCCTCAGACACTTGCTTTTTCTCACTTTCTTTTGCTTTCAGCTCTGTTCTTAGATTCTGGCTGGTCCATTTTACATGCATCAGTCTGACCACCAACATAAAGTCCTCTGCCTGTACCACAACACAACCCTTTTCCCTCAATCTACTTCACACCATCCTTATGTAAGATCCCCATCTTGAGCACTAACCAAAAGCTTCCTTGATGTAGTCGTAGTGTAGTAGTAGTAATTCGGAGACAGCTTGCACAAGCGTCCTGTGTACAGATAATAGCAGGAGGAGGCTGAGGTGGTGGATGGAGTTTTCACATCGACTTGGGTCAACAGCAGCAGTGGCATGACTGATCAGCAGTGGGAGCTGTCAGATTATACATTGACTTGTTTGAATGCGATTGGTGATGAGAGTCAGCTGTTTGGATTGGACAGCTGGTAGCCAATCAGCCGTTAGCACGCATGACTTCAGTGTCAAATAACAATGACCTATATTTAAGTCTACCCTTCTCATATATTCAACTAAATCATGATCACTTTCAATTTGTGATTCACTTAACCAAGTAGCAAGACATGTAACAGGCCCAATGCCTAATACACAATCTTTCTCTATTATCCAAGGGAAACACTGATCTGCAGACTGTCATCTAATATTAATTTTCGGTATAATGAGCGTAAGTTCAGAACAGGTATTTTATATATGTTTGCAACAAGTATTGTGTAATAGGAACAATAAATAATGTCATATTTTTAAAAATGTATTTACATGTATTTAATGTTTCAATACATCCTCAACTGACTCAAAGTTTGGACCAGGACAGGACATTAATTTTACAGGCAGATCCACAGGATATCGCTATCTAGTGGCATTGTTGACATCCTGCAGAAATAGTCCAAAATTCTCCTGCCAAAATTCATTGTCTGTTTTAACCTTGACACACACAGATGTCCTTATCCTTCAACTGATGAGTATATGATCTTTGTATATTGCAGTTTCAAGGAGAGTTGTACCATCAGAGTAGAGATAGTAAAGCCTCTGAGAATAATTAGTGTGCACTAACCATACAGAGGCTCTTTGTCCACAACACATCCGTTCATCACACATCACAACTTTATCTCTTGGGGAGAGAGAAAGGGAGGCGGTTACTTTTATGTGCTCAGAAGTGATAAAACTTGCAAAACATAATGTATCGATGTGAAACTTTTTTTGAATATTTCAGTATAAAAAGTAGGAAAGTAAAAATGTGTGCTTAATAAAAATAAATACAATAAGGCACACACACATGTTTGATTTGATTTGGGAAATAGAAAAATAGATGATAAAAACAATGAATGTACATATTTATATGACTGCAAAGGATAACACAAGAAAGTGTTAGGCTACTTGAAACACTTCCGTTGTGGTCCTTGATGGAAGACAAAATAACAATCACTAGATATACACGGCACTAAATTGTCTTAACACTGGCTTCTTCTTCTTGTTCCAAAGAAACATTCTCACTGTCTGTGTGAACAGCTTTGGGAGGAAGTTCTTATTATCAGGGTCAGGCAGCTCCACAGACTGATACCAGAGAAGCCAAATGAGCTTCAGGCTGCAGAGCTTTTCATATGGGGGATGATGCAGCACTTAATCAGGTCGTTAGCAGCTAGCGAGCTGGGACTGTTTATGATGACGAGTGTATGAGTACCTATTGCTTTGTGCCTCAGTGTATCTCAACACAGAGATACAACAGGTTGGGATACCCTCTCTCCTCAGCTGGCATGTCCCACTTCACAGCTTTGGCCAGCAGGGGGAACTCCACGTTCATTTTGATCATCCATAGCAGGTCAAAGAACAGTGGAGAGGGTTTTGCTCCATTGGAGGCCGTTGGAGATGGTTTTCCATTCCAGTCTAAAACTATTGAAAAACCTCAGGAAGTTGAAGCTGATAAGCCTCCTTTCGCCCCTAAGGAATACAAAAGCCTGAATGAAATCCTGTTACACCCCAAATCCGGATGGGAGAGGTGAGAAGTCTCAGGTCTAATTCTTCCAAGTGTGGTAGATGTATGAGCATCATCCAGTGCACAAACTGATGAAGAAGCACAGTTAATGATATGAAATATGAACAATGAAATGATGAAAAATTTACAATGATGAAAAATGAAATATGAAAAATGAAATGATATATGAAATGTCTTGAGTGGCTGGTCCTGTCCTACCTGAAATCCTTTGGCTCCTGTGCTGGGATCATGTTTGTTGATTTCAGCCCAGCATTCAGTCCCACAGCTCTCACATCTCTGATATTTGCAGCTGGCATATAAATACCCAAGAACTAAATCTGATCCCATGTTCAAGCCAGTTTTCTATATAGGCACTCACCCTAGTTTAACAGCACAATAGTTATATCAGATCCAGTGGATTGGTAAAATGCTACAACAGAGGTTTCATAAACAGGGGGCTGACATACAACATACTATAGCTACTTATCAAGACATTTTCAAATTTGACCTTTACTCGTTTTTAGCTAGTTTGCCAGTAAGCAGCAAAAGGACGCTTAAAACATAAAAACAATTTACAAGAATAATGTTCTCCATGATGTTTTGCCAATAAGTGTAGTTTAGTTGAATTAGTTAAGTTGAATTAATTTTAAGACAACACTGGACCCTGATTGGCCAACAACAGCAGCTCCTCTAATTCAAATGAGGCAAACCTGCTGAGTGGGAGCTTTCCAGTTCAGTTGCTGTAAACTAGCCTGATTGGTTGGATTTCAGTAATTTTTTTTGTGAGGGGAGCCAATCAGGACCAAGTCCAGTTGTGATACAATTACTCACGTTGCTAAAACTGAGTCACTTTTTCGTGTGATTTTGGGGTATTTTTTAAAAATCAGTAGTTTTACTTTCCACAACATCTTGTTTTTCTTGATTTTGCTTTTTTTTATTGAGCAGTCATTGCTCTGCCGTTTTGCCCTCGATGTAGACTGCGGCATCTTGCTTTTCTTCTACCTTCTTATATTTACTCCAACAAACTGCAGTTGTTGCTTCAGGAAACATGAAACGCATCACTTCCTGTGCAGCAGGGGATTTTTCCCGGGAAAGAGGGACCTGCTCTTTGGTGTTTAGGACAAGAAATGTAAAAGCTTTCATGAAGTTTGAAGAACTATTGTATGGTATCAATCGGTGATAGTTAGAAGCAAAATTGACATTCATTTACATGGAAAAGTTACAGATTATTATTTTAAGTATGTCTTGACTGAAGTATTGTACTTAAATCCCATCAATTACAGAATACAAATTTTGTAGGCTCTTGATAAGCATTGTATCAGAAACTAGGCCGACTTGAGCAGAATATTTTGGTACTTTCTCTACCCCTAGTCTTGGCCCTACAGGGAACCTATGTGAGTTGAAGTGAGTAGGTGAGTAGTCTCTTTAGATGACTGCTATGAAAAACAGGTAAGAGGACAGCTCCATTATATCCTGCACTAAAGTCAGACAATATATAAGATGTGGAAGAGACACATCGAGACACGCCACAAACACGGATGTTCTTTGTTGCCAATTTCCCCATGTTGCAAGCCCACACACATCTCACAGTCCACATGATTTCTTGGTCTGACTGATTCAAGTTCAGAAGGACAGGGGTCATGAAAGGGATGCTGGATGTCATGTCACCCATCTAATGGTGATGAAATACACTGATGGTGTAATTCTGTGTGTCGTCTGTGTTCTCAGCAGCAGAACGGTCTGAGGTCGGTGGGACGGTCGTGCAGAGCGCCAGGTTCATTTCATTCCGACCTAGCACTAAACCAGCTGTTCTCACTTGATTACCTCTTTGGTTGAAGGTGTGCAAATCAGTGAAATGAGCTGGTGTAGTGTTTGGTTGGACTGAAAACCTGCACTCTTGGGGCTCAGTGGCACGTGGTTGAAAACCTGCTTCTGCTCCTCAGTCTTCCCTCTCAATTCTTCTTCTCTGTTTTATTGCTCCCTCATCCGCTCCAGCTTACCTCTTCCTTTTCCGTCCTACTCCTCCTCAACAGTCCTTCCTGTCCACCCTCCTCACTCTTATCTCTCCGCTGCTCTTTTCTTTCACCCCCTTCTTTCACTCCTCCTCCTCCTTCCTTTTCCAAACCTGCTTCCCCTCTTCAAGCGTCTCTCTATCCTCCTCGCTCTTGTCTCTCCATGCTTCAGGCTTCTCCTCCTAATTCTTCCCTGTGCGTCCACCTTCTCGCTCATCCTTGTCCTGCCTGCTCCTCTGGAAGCATGAGAAGGACGCTGAGGAAGAGCCGCAGGATGGAGATGGAGGAGGGGAGAGAGAGAGAGAGTTAGGATGGAGAAAGAGTTTGGTTCGGTCTATAGCGGCTTTATGCCTTGGGCTTTGGGGAAGGAGGTAAGGAAAATAAATAAATTCTTTCTGAATCAACACTGTTAAGAGGTAATTAAACTGTTCTGCAGGCCAGCATAAAGATGGCAAACTGATTTTTCCTAAAAATCAAGTTGACTTGTACGGCATTTGGTTTGATAGCTAAGTCATGTTTTAACAACTTTAATTTACCAGCTCTCTATCTAAGACTCGTAGTATGTATGTGGGGGATACTCGTTTCAAATGGTAGTGCAAAACAGTGGTAGTCCAACCAAAAATGTAATTGAGCAGGTTATTTCCGCAAAGCTCCCTCCCTCACTTCTGTAACAACGGCTCCGCCCCTGAGGCTCACGTGTCCTCTGCTGCCCCAGACAGTTGACTTTCCCTGAAACCAGAACAGACCAGATCAGAAACTGACAGGTTTGTTTCCCGAACAACAAAGTGAAACATTATACTTGTAATGTCCCAAACATTTCAGTCTCCTGAGTAAACTCTGTTCAGCAGGCTTTTGGATAAATGAGGTTACAGAGTCATGGTGAACTTTACCTCATCTTGATTTTGCTGCTTACATGGCGACCCAGGCCACAGCGTGAGGACTGCTGGCCTACAGAACCAGATTTCCCACACATCACACTTATTTGACTTTATTTTCCCAGGACAAGTTGACTGAGCACTCAAAGGAAAATTCCACCCTGAGATACTCTGACACTGTTAGATATCATCAGTCTGTGAGGTTCAATGCATTCCAGCAGTTTCCAGGGGTTTGTGATGAAATGTTTTCTGTCTTCCTCTGTCTTCCTCATCTTCCTCTACTTCCGCATGAACATGGCCAGGTGAGATTCTCATGATTTTTCATCCCCAGTGGCTGCTCCGCTCTGCCATATCAGTGACTGAGTTGGTATTTGCACTCCCACCACCCCTCCCCTAACCTCACACAGTTCACACAGTCTGCAGTCAACACAGAAAAATCAGAACATGAAAAACAGCTGGTCCATGGGGTAAAGCTAATGGCTGTGAGGAGGTGTACAGACCGACTCTCTGGCATTATGTGCTCTCTCTGCCATTATCTCAGTCTGTTGTCCCTCCGTCACTGAAAACCTCTTGCAGTTCCAGTCACAAGAAAAACCCTGGCAAGCGAACATGTTGCCCTTACCTCAGAGAAGTGTTTTTCAGCTTCACCGTGGAGCAACTGAGAAATCAACTAAGTCAACATCAAGACCTATTTCAGTTTTCCTACAGAAAGTGATAGCGAATTGATGACACTTCCCATTTCCCATTTTTCAGTGCCTTCAATACAACACGTGCCCACCTTCATGGCTCTATATCAAATGTATTTTGGAGTACTTTACCAATAGTTCTCTGTACAGTAGGTTAGCCAAATATCAGCCTGTCTCTTGAGAAGTACTGGTGCTCCCCAGGATACAGGAATAATCCCCTTCTAATTTACATTAAGCCTTGCTGAATGTAACGCAGTTGCAACCTGCAGAACAAACAGCTTCAATGTAAGCAAAGGAAAGGAACGTACAATGTATAATTTTCAGGAGGAAAAGCATAGAAACAAACCTCTTATAGGTATAAAAGAGTCTATATATACAGACAAAGAATACAGTTTTGTCTATAAAACACACAACAACAGCTTTGCCAAATGCCCCACTGAACTTTCGGGTATCCCCAGTACTACCATTACATACCGCAATGATTCATTTCCTGAGCTTTTGCGTAGTCTAGAGTGATTTCACACTCTTGCATGTCACATTGTGGCTGTGTGTCTATGTTTGGTAATAGTAACTTCCTCAGTAGTCAAATGAGGTTCAAGTAAAGTTCTTTTTGTGTTTTTCATCCCTCAAATTCAAACGGATTATGAGTGGCTATAGGTTAAACTTTACGTTCCAGCCAGGCATGGGCAGTGATAGGAGAGGTATAAATGGAGATTCCCTATTTTATGAGTTGTGAAATTGTGCGGTCCCAATATTAAGATATTAAGGATATATTATGGTTCAGAGCTGCCAAAGTTAGGATTAGACTGACAAAGGGCACACGTAGCCTAAGTGCTGAATTGGTTATTAGGTTTAAAGTGTGCTTTACAAGACAACTAGCATTTTTTTTGGGAAATTTGCAAATCCTGTTTACATTAATAATTGAAAAACTGACATTTTTAGACAAAATGTTATCTTTATTCGCCAACACAAAAAGTAGATGTCAAAGTATAGCAAATGCTGAGAAATACTACACGCATCAGTAAAAAGTGAATGTACATAGGCCTGTGCATCTAATAAAGACCCTGCAGCTAATATCATTTGCCACCAAAACTTCTAAACCCTCTGATATCCACCAACTATCTGGGGACAAACTAATGACTGACAGGTTATTATTATTTGCTCAATGTGATAAATTATTGGACGCACAGCAGGTCGCCAAACTATCAGCTTAGCTCAGCGGGGCCAGCCCTATGACGCGAATGTGGCTGACTGACTGACTGACTGATGAAGTTACACCATTGGTCGGCCGTGGCACGTGGCATATCCATACACTTGTGTGGCGTAAAGCCTGTTTCGTTTGCGTCGGTTGGCGCATGCGCGCAATTGTAAGCGCTGCTAACCGTTTCAGGGCAAGAAAAACACAGTTAACAGCCGCGTGCACACGCCAGTCTCCTCTCTCCTCCATCCGAGTACGTTGTTGTTGTTTAGTCCATCTAAATGTCAATATATTTGAACACTATTTAGTTGTAGGCTACTACATATTTTCCAGTATAATGTTATGATGGTCAATTTGAGAATTTATCAACAGTCAGGTCATGAAAAACTGCAGGGAAGACTAGTCGGCGTTGCAGCCGCGCCAGCAGTACAACGAGCAAACATCTTAAGTGTATCTTCGTAAATCGATGATCACAGTTTAAAAAAACAACTCATCTCTCTTTGAAGTTACAATTACGCGTGAGGTCTCCTGAGGGTTTAATGTCGCGGTTAAGGCAACGATTAGGTTAATAAACAACTTTTAGGCTTTCGTCATATGGAAGTGGACGTGGTTTCATGTAAACTGGGGCGGGAAACGTCCCGTCCTGCTTCATCCCCATTGGTTGGTAGAACTCTGACGTGACATTCACGAGCAGCGCGCTTTAGAAAAGTTTCAACTGCAGAACGGGTCCAGCGCTGCGCGGCTGACAGCGCTGCTTTTCCATTGGAAATTAATGACAAAACAGCGCCAGCGCTTTTGCTACAGGTCTTTGGTGGACACGGGGCCTTAGTGTTATGTTAGTTATGTTATGTTAGTGTCCAGGTCCAGCCATATACTAGGTTTTGATCTAGTCTTGTTTCTAATAGGCCATGGCTTCATCTCATTCACCAGAGGGCTGGACTCCACGCACATGCGCAGTGAGGTTGTTTTTGCGCACCGACTCTTTTAAGACAGCAGCGAACCAGACCGCACCACAGACCGGGGAGGCTGAGCAGGAGCAGTGTGATGAAGCGGCTATCAGCTGCGTCTGAACCCGAGAAGAAGCCCCAGATGAAACACCGCCGACGGAGCCACTGACCCAGCTGTGCGCTGGGCAGCCGGGGGCGAGGCGTATGCCTTTGTGCCCTACAGGTCCTTCCATAACTTCGCCTTTGTAGACACTTTTTTTTTTTAAGCCATCATGGTGCTAGGCAAAGTGAGGACCTTGGCGATCTACTTTGACAGTTTGAATGAGAGCAACATGCCGGTGTTCTCCGGCGGCGACTCGGTCTCGGGGCGGGTGGTGGTGGAGGTGACGGGGGACGTGCGAGTGAAAAGCCTCAGCATAACCGCCCGAGGAGTCGCCAAGGTCCGGTGGACCGAGTCCCGTAACGCCGGAGCAAACACTGCCTACACTCAAAACTACACCGAGGAGGTGGAATACTTGCACCATTACGACACCTTAATAGGAGAGGAGAGAGGTAAGGGCCAATTACCACCATGCACATTTTACTGTGGCAAAACATGGTCGAATTGTTGCTGTCGCAGTGTTTGAAGTGATGCAAGTCAGATGATTAGACTACATACTTTTGATAGAAGCGGATAGTGGTTAGTTTGTTAGAGAACTTTTCCGTATGTGGTGGCATATGAAGTCTGTACACTGCTATGTCTGTGTTCCTGCACATAACACACAGCGCCTCAAAACATGAGACCGTCCAGGAAAGTGGTGCTGATGCGACAGCTGATCCTCCATGCTATAGATAGGTGCTCTTCTTTCACCGCAAATGAAACTGCAAAATGCGACACATTGTCGACAAGGCATTTGATTTACATGTAATATTACTTCCAAGTAATCATTACAAAAGTGACAGCCGTCGTGTCAGTTACTAAAGCCAGTAGCCTCTGTTGACATCACTGTCGCCGCTAGAAAAGTAGCAGTCAATATGTAAAAAGCTTAAAGTAATGGGCCAAAATACACTTTAACCAAAGCGTTTTAAGTCCTAATATATAATTTTGATGGTTACTGCTCTGGTAGAAGCATTTTTCACTGATGACATCCTGAAGTAGGCTAGTTCAGGCAACTCCCTTTGTTAGAAGCGGTTCAAACCTGTTCAGAAACTGGCAGCCAGAGAGGGAGGGGAGGGAGGACCAGCCTCTCTCTCTCTCTCTCTCTCTCTCTCTCTCACTCACTCGCTCGCTTTCACACCTCCACACTCACTCACTACCTTTCCCCCTCAC
>OMOV01098438.1:0-15842 GCA_900312565.1 Beryx splendens | reverse complement strand
CTGAGTTCCCCTTCAACGCATACACACGCACGCACGCACGCACGCACGCACGCACACACACACACACACACACACACACACACAACATTCCACATACAAACTGACTACTTGCTATGTTTGTCCTTAGACAGCTCCAGTTGATTATTAGAAACTCTGTGTAAAGCTCCATTATCTGAAACGGCCATCCTGATAATGATCTTAAGCAGAGAGACAGGCAATTAGGATTGGAGCGTTCAAAAACTGGCCTGGTACATCAAAGCACTGAATGAGGAACGGTATGAGTCCACTAAACCAAATGGGCTGGAATGGAGTGACGTGTCACTGGCTAAATAGGCTTGACGTCCAAACACTATTTCAGAGTGCGCCCTCAATCGTTATAATCTCTCGGAGCCTTCATGCCAGGTCAGGAGGACCAGACAGTCCTTTCTTTTTTTAAAGACTTAGCAAGCTTTGATGTAGCCTGAAAGATATTCACTATAGTTAAATGGACAGTATTGTATTTCAAAAGAAGGATACCGAGGCACTTGGCTTGCGGATAAATTGAGGCCTAAAGAAATTGATGTTTTATCTACGATTTCAGAGCCTTGCTATCCTTCTTTTGAAGTATATTTCTAAGCCTGATAGCCAAGGAGCAGCAAGTAGCATGGTGCAAAGCTATCAATCATTCCTTGAAGATTTTTCTGTGGAGAGGGGACAGATAGAAAAATAGATCCACCTCTTCCCAAAGGTTGGTCCATTGTGTTGAGATGTGGGGACGGTGCGTGCCGCTAGAGTAAACTACAGTCACTGTCATGTTCCTGGATCCATCTTGAGACAATGCATGCATCATAACATGCCGCATTATCCTGCTGGAAGTGTCCATTTGAAAAAGGGTAGACTGTGATGTTGCTGCACATGGTCAGCAACAATGTCTGGGTACACTGTGGCGTTCTAATGATGTTCCATTGGTACTAAGGGGCCAAATGTGTGCCAGGAAAACATTTGAAAAACATTTCCCACACCATTACCCCACCGCCATCAGGCTGTACCATTAACGGCAGGCAGGATGGATCCATGGACTCATGCCGTTTATGCCAAACTGCCATCAGCATGTCACAACAGAAACCAGAATTCGCAACTTTTTCCATTCTTCAATCAGCCCGTTTTGGTAGCTTCATTTTCTTGTTCTTACAGCAGCTGACAGAAGTGGAGTCCAGCATCATCTTCTGCTGCTGTAGCCCATCCACCTCAAGATTTGATTAAATGTTTGTTCAGAGATGCCGCTCTGCACACCGCTGTTGTACTGAGCTGTTATTTGCATTCTCGTGGCCCACCTGTTAGCTTGAACGAGTCTTGACATTCTCCTCTGATCTCTCTCTCATCAATGAGGCGTTTTAGCCCAAAGAATTGCAGCTGACTGGACGTGATTTACTTATTGCACCATTCTTGGCTAATTCTTTCTTCTTTTTTTTTAAAGATTTATTTTTGGGCATTTTATGCTTTATTTGATAGGGATAGTGTGAGAGAGAGACAGGAAGGTATGGGAGAGATAGAAGGGAGGACATGCAGTAAATGACCGCGGGCCGGATTCAAACCCGGGTCGCTGCGGGAAGGACTGAGCCTTACATGGTACGCGCTCTGAGCCACCGGGACGCCCCATTCTTGGATAATTCTTGGCTGGGAATGGTCATTTCTGGACATTTCTGAGATGCTCACATTGACCCGTCTGGCACCAAAGTGCCACATTCAAAGTCACTTAAATCGCATGCCTTACCAATTCTAACATTTAGTAAAACAAATGTTCTAACATTCAGTCAAACAGGTTACTGAACCTCTCAACCCCGTCTGAATGTTTTATATATTAAGTCACTCACTGTCTGCGGGAGCTGTTTGAGTAAACAGGGAGTTATACCTAATAAAGGAGGGATGTATAGATAGATAGATAGATAGATAGATAGATAGATAGATAGATAGATAGATAGATAGATAGATAGATAGATAGATAGATAGATAGATAGATGCCACTTACTTGATACTAATGGCGTACTCAGTGCACTCTTTACTCCTGTTTCGAATCAGATAGGTACTATTTCCTCGGTCCAGGAGCTCGACCTCAGCCTGGTATCTCTCCATAGGCCCTGCAAACCTGAACCACCCATAGACAACTATGCACTTACACTGCAATCAATCACTCTGAATATGAGGATGAGAACAGTCAATGTAATCAATACGATGGAATAAGAATTACTTGTGGACATTGTTAGCAATCTATAGTAATTTGTTTTCATCGCTTACCAGAGCTGGGCTGAGTAATCGACGGGTTTAGGAACCTGGTGAAGAAGAAAAAAGGTGGTTATTTTGTTTCTTAATGGAGTCAATAGTGAGGGGCGGAGGTCATTTGTGGTAATGTGATATTCTATCCACATCTAATGGCTAAAATCAGGTCTCTAATGTGAAAAAGACTGTGATTGAAAAGCCCTGCACTCTTGTGTTAAGACATCAATAGCGTCTATCTTCCACAGAATGCACTGTAATCACATCAAATGTGCCTTATTGATTATGGAGAATATGTGCACTTACACATGGGCACGGCCTGACAGCATCACTTGGAAAGAAGCCAATCCTGCTCGTCGCCAGTATTTTACCCTGCAATGGCAATTGGCTGTTAATCGCATTGTATTTGTCTGGGAGCAACCACCCCCTCCCTCTCTTCCTTTTCTCTTCCCCTCCCACTCTCGCTTCAATAAATCCTCAGCAATTAGCACACAACAAGCAGTGCATCTAATTTACAGCCCAAGTTAATTATGGTTCAAACTCTGCCGGCAGTTAGATTTGTACTGCATCAAAACAAGAGCCTCGTTTAACACTAAATAATGGATCTGATTCTGGTCTTTGAATACCCAAGCAGCGTGAGCCCTCTGCCTCTCACTAAAGACTAACAATTGCATTTTAGCTATCCCGCCTCAAGCAGACACAAGCTTTATATGAAAATCATTAAGTCTTTTGACAAACATAGTCTGGAAAGCCTTTTGTTCAGCAAAGTAAACCAATTTAGTGTAACAAATTACTTAATTTTTCTATAGCCTTGCTCCTAAGTAGGTGTGCAGGATATTTTATAATATAATACTTAATTCTATAAGTCTATCATGTGCGGACACAAATAAGCCTACATATCTGCATTATGCTGAAGATAATTTGAGTTTCCAGTTCGGAGTTCGAGGTCAATTTGAAGTCCATTGAGTGAATCTGAGAAGACATCAGTGTTGAGGGCATGTAGTGCTCCTCACTCAGCTTCCTGCCCTGTTTATGCTTTCCTCCTCACTCCTCAGTATGAAATGCATTTTGGGACCATGCAAGCCCTGGCAGTAACTAGATTGGAAAGCGAATCCTTACCCATCTCTATGATTCATTCTGCGTAATAACATTTCATCAAAGGTTTTTTGAGAGCCCCTCTCTATTTGTTATGCCTTTGATAAGCGTATGATAAAGATTAAACTTATTACTCTGTTGCCGTAAACAGGCGGCAGCCAAAGGATCAAATGAAATTACAGTGATTGATTGTATTGTTCTGCCAGTGGGATGGGGGATAATTGCCTTCTGGGTAACAGGGGATATGAATTCTCAATGTTCTGTAATTCCATCCTCTGGCGCCACTGGGGACGCTGAAGATTAAGTAGCCTTATTACCGTGTCGTTATGCATAGGACTAGAATAAACACACAAATGTGCATTATCATTCAATGCCTTTGATTATCCAATCCCAACATACACAGTAACCATGGCAGCAAACAATGCGCTGCCATCAGGCCGGCACCATGACAGTCTGGTCTCCATTCTACCAGCTTAGTACAGGTCTCCTGACATTCATGTCCTCACCCTCCACCTTGTTCTCTATCAAAGAGTGGAGAGACCACCAGGAGCAAAGGAAATCAGGCTAACTGCCTACTCCCAGCCAGATTGGCCAGTCAGATTGGAGCAGCACCACGAGGAGGATGAGGTTTTAGTGCCGCCGTAAAACAGAGTGAGAAACGGCTGGGGAGGCTCCCCGAAGACCCCAAGGATAAATCACCGTCCTTTCAAAAACAGATAAAGTAAAAATGCTCTCAACCATTGGCTGACCTCGTGAGATGGTCGCTAAATGTGCCAGTACGTGAGGCTGCGCATCACCATTAAAACATCCTCCAGAGGGCAAGGTGTCTGTAGTTTTATTGTCTCGCCGTGGCTCTCAATTAATCAACTAAAGCCACTAATTGGTTAGATCATCTGATGTTGGCTCGCTGATTTAATCTGAGGAGGGACAGGAAAGGCACATACTCCATTTGTCATGGACTAAGGTTCAGTGGGGCTCATACAAAACTATGACTGATGTCTCTAATTAACGCTGACCTCATCATAATGTCTCTATGTAGTGTTTATGATCGCCTGACAGGACATAGAATGTGATGAACAACCGCAATATCATCTGTGACTTTATTTAAACATTAAAGTGTTTAAAACGCTCAGATGCAAGAAAAAGAAAGTTCTGACCAAAGGGAGGAAAAAATGGAGATGTCACACCTTTAATGTGATATTTTTTTCTTTTTTCTTTTTAAGTGTTATTTTCACAGCTGTTCTGCTGTACCAGATAGTGGGCTATCGATTAAAGAGTGTCGGGAAATGCAGGGGTGGAGAGAGAAGTGATGGCATGCAGCATAGATTCAGTCCCATGACGAAGACGAACGCACGGAAGGCATTGCGTGCGCCAAAGCAACCGGCAAGCCCTAACATGTTATTTTTTCATGGAGTCACAGATGTGGAGATAAAATGAGGATCGGCCCGCGGTGAGGCTGAGTGACACGCACCTGCCACCAGGAGCTGTGCAGGTCGGCGCACATCAGTTCGATGACATCCCCCGCGTGAATGCTCAGCGGGGGCCCACACTGGGGACAGGGGATGCCACAGTAGTCTCTGATCACCAGCATCCTAGGTAAACCTAGCAGACAGGGAACACACACACATTTACATTGATATTTTAGACATGTAGCTGACACTTTTATCCCGAGCAACACACGGCAGTGCAACAGTAGAACAAGCTTGAATGCCTTGATCACCAGGGATCCCTAATTTAGTACAAATTCATGCTACGGACCCCCATTTGATGAGATTTTCGTCTCTCCGAGCCAAATCTGAGAATATTTTTCTTGCGAAATATGATTTTGTCCAGAATCCCATGAATATCTTTATTGTAGGTAGAGAGATAAGAGTGAAAATATGATAAAAAATAATCATTATTCTACATTCTCTAATTGTTTAGTCAAGTTTAACAATTCAGCAATTTGCTGGCGACCCCCTGGAACCCCCTCAAGGACCCCTGGTGGTCCCCAGACCCCATGCTGAGAAGAACCACAGACCTAGAGAATATAAATATTCAAACGTTCCTGTGTTCCTGCGTGACAGACACATTTTGCAAAGCTGATGACATAAGGAAGAGAGCAGCATTGTTAATGTTAAACAGCAGGCTTTCTCCTATTGCCAGAACTAACATTGTAACATTGTCTGGCATGGTTCAATGGGTAGAGCATGGCACTAACGCTGTCAGGTCTACGGAGGCCACCGATGCTAATAATGTAGTATGCAGTCATAGGCACTTTGCATAAAAGTGTAAAATGGTATACATGATTTTAACTGATTATAACCAACAGCACTATATGCAGTCGAACCACAGGCAATGATTTACCAGTAACACATATTTGGATGCATTTTATGTCTCTTTTACTCCTTTTCTTCTTACTGATCACTGCTACTTACTGATACTGTTTGTATTATATGTGCTCATCATGTGTGCAAGGTAAAACTCTTTTACTGCAGTTGCCATAAAGGTTTCAGCACTATCCACTGTGTTTAACATGTAGATGGGGGTTTCTACGATATTCTGATTGAGGTTTAAACGCAGGTTTAAATGGCACTCTCCTAAAGCGGCAATTTGCTATCGCAAGACACTCGTCTCTGCCTTTGATTCCTGTACAGAGCGGCTCCAGTCGCTGGTGTGGCAGACGAACACAGCCACAAGCATCCAGCTAAGGCTAAGACTAAAGACCCCTGCCAACTAAAAAGACACAGCCACTTACTCTCTCCAGACTCACACATCTAGCCCCCACAGACACATCTCCCTTCCAGCCACGGCTCCCCTGCAAACCAGCCCGAGGAAACTATTAGCTGACGGTGACCTCAGATGACTGAAATATCTCACATCCGTGTTTTCAATAAGAACAATAAGCACGACCGTCTTTCTCATAAAGCCCCTTATGGAAATTGATTTATCACAAAAGCACAGCTCAGCAGTTGAGGCCGAGGCATATAGACAGCTGGAAGTGCTTTTCTGCCGGCATTCTCATAACGATTCCACCCACTCCAATTCATCTCAATGCCGTTCTGGGTTTAAGCTTCACAGCATGTGCTGAGAAAAGGGTTTTTTTGTGCTTTGGTTAAGGATTCTTTCCACATCCTCTTATTAGATGGCTCTTCTTACTCAAATATATTTGTCAAGACAAATCTGTGTGTTCATTGCCTCCTTGGGTACCGTATGTGAGCATAGGAGACATTCACGTCAATGCACTTCTCAGAAGCATCTTTAGGGGTGTTAAAAGTTAAAAGGGTGGAAAAAGTAAGTCGAGGAATATTAGATCCAAACACTTAAAGGTTTGAGGGTTTTTTTCCTTTTTCGTTTTAACTACCATCTACCACTCCAAGTCTCACACTGGTCTCTGACTAACCCTCCGCTTTTCATCCAGTCTGTTTTTCTGCTTTGTTATAGAGTCCAGATGAAAGTGGCCAGCTTAAGAAGTACATTGTAAGTCCTAAGCAGGCTCTCAAAAGTGGCATGGTCAAGCCATACTGACCTGGGTCTGCTTGTCTCCGTGTCATGGTACTCCTCTGTGGATGGAGAGAGGAAGTGAGAGAGAAAGAGAAAGTGAGAGAAAACAAGAATAATGGAGAAAAAGAGAGACAGCGATGGAGAAAAGGGTTATTGCTACTCCCTGTGCAGTATCAGCCTGACCTGAGGGATGAGTCACACTGTGCATACAGTCATCTGTGGATGTGATGCACTCTTTGACTTGTGGTCTAACCATTTTAAAAGCAAAAGAAAGAATAAAGTACAGCTGAAGAGTTCTGTTCAAAAATGCTATATCCATTTTGGAAGAGAAAAAAACCAATCAGTACCTGAAGTTTGTCATATGTCTAAAATATGGTGCATTTGTAAAGGAACAGCAAGCATATAAACTTGTCACCAGCATGGCCGAGTCATGACATGAACTCAAACATGGGATGAAAGAATGCTCTCATTCTTCTAAAGATGCAAAAAGTCATGTGGAAGGACAATATTACAAAAAAATCCTTTTATCTGTGCTTGTCCATGATCTGTGTATGTGCATTTGTGAGTGCATGTGTGCTTGGGTGTGTATCATGTCCAAGCAAACAGCATCTGAGTTGCTCTGCTATGCTATGCTATTGCTAATTACAGCAGCTTTGCTCTCCAAGTCAAAGACGAGGATCAGTATAGGTCTTACCTGGGGCCTCGGCAGGGCAGAATCTGCAATCAGGTGGGAGACAGACACAGTGAGAGGAATGCGATATCAGTGTGCGGTGGCTTCCTGACATACAACCTCAACTGTCAACCTCTGCTGGCCCTCATCACGCCTCAGAATGCATAAAGACCACGGTGCTTCTGTTCGGAAGGCCTGTCACACCACGCTGCCTTTAGCTGTCTATGTAGTCAGAGAGGGTAATGTACCTGAACTACAGCGCCAGACCGGTGACACAAAGCTAAAGTTTGACACAAGAGTAAGCAGTAATAATCGCTGAATAACTAAGGATATAATAGACCTTTTTATACAGCTATTAAAAATCTGAGAAGTCTAGAAAGAGTCATGCTGGGACATAAGGTACATGTACAATTTACCGTATCAACAGAGAATGTCTGTCTCAGAAACTGATTCAGAAAAGCATTATATCCAGGAATTTGCTTTGGTGTTAAAGATATTTAATACAGTGAGTCAGTGAGACAGTGAGTCAAGAAATCAATTAAGTTATATAAAACGTTTTCAAAAATCGTAGAAGTCGCAGATGAAGCATTCTGTCATACAGCACACTTACAAGTTCCAATATAAAGAGAGAATGCCTGTCACACTAAGCAAAGTCAGTGTGAAAGCCTCATGGAGAAGGGAAAGACAGAATGAAACCAGGCCTCCAACTCACCTGTTCTCCCACAGACTCCCAGCCGACCCAGGCATTCCTTATGGGCCCCCAGGCCACATTTGAGACAGAGATAACCCTGGTTAAAGATGCCCCTGGACACAAAAAAAAGACATGGGACATATTTCATCTAACAGCCTCCTTGAGAGAGGTACCTTGCCTTTTTCAATTTTTTCAGGCTTTTGTCACATTATCAGCGAGAAAAAAAAGAGTTTTAAACATGAAATGTCCTTCAGCTTTCCAAAAAATAAAACTGGTAATGCCAGTTGCAGAGCTACCTAGAAGATAGTGGTACCTATTTGTTACAATAAATGCTGAATGCAAAAACGTTTCCTTTCCTTAAAGTGCCGAAACATGACTGAAGACTGAATTTCAAAATGCCAAGGTGTTCCTTTCACACAAACTGAAAAGTAAAAAGTATTTTCTTGGCAACAGAAACAAAACTATCAGTGCAATAAGACATGATGATCTACCAGTCGAGAATGACGAGTGTAGTTACATGCACATCCCATCTCGGATTGAGTGAAATCCTGCATAAAATCAAACGCACCTGACAACATGGGACTTCGTCATGTCTACGAATCTATTTAAAAATCTATTTAAAACACAAGCGGGTGTTCTGAGTGAAAAGGCCATGCCGCCTGAATCCCTACCTGAGCAGGAGGTGACAGAAGCTGCAGGACGTGATTCTTTCAAAGGTGTGCATCTTGAACTGGTGGGAGTTGTTGGTGGCATTGTCCGGTCGGATGTTTGATCTGAGAGAGAGACAGGTAGAGAGAGAATGAGGCAGTAAGTGGTTGGATGAGATATGCATAAAGAGAGTATGGTGTGTGTGCTGTGTGTTTGTGGTTGAGGTCGAGTCTATCAAGTCACTCATTTCAAAATACAAATCAAAACTGCACAACTCCACAAAACTGTGGTCATTCTTAATCAAATGCAAACGTGTACACATCACATGTATATGAGGGCGACTGAAATCAGTACACACAACTTGAATACTGGTCTGTATGTGTTCAAATGTGATAGGGGAGATGTCCACAGCTGACCCTAAATGGCTGAAATAAGCATCGTTTTGGAGTGCAGACACACAACTGTCCATTTGTATGGAGCAGACCGCCTGGGGCCACTTCAACTGAGCGCTCCCACGATTGAGTCCTTCATCAAGAGCTCACATCCTCTTTACCGGTACAATTTGCTGTCTCAATGGACCCCCTTTGGTGTAATTTCCCAGTACACAGAGGTGCGCATTGCTGTTATCAGACACAAACCATGTATCTGCAAAAAGCACAATTTCAAAAAGGGAGAAAATAATGTGCATTTCCTCACTAACATCCATATATATTTTTTAAAATTACATAAGGGGTTTTGAACAGGTTTCAAGGCCCCAAAGGTCACAGAACTCTCTCCACTTATAAATGACTATGCAAACTTTAAGTTTAAGTTGGAGAAAGAAAAGCACTGACATTGTGGTTGCATGGTTTTTCTCTACGTCAGCAGCAACAACCACAATATTTTGTTCTGCCATATCAAGTATAAACCAGCGTACTATGAGACCTGAAAATGAAGTGAGGAAGACCATAGCAGGTAGTCAGCATGCATATCAAGAACGTGTGCAGAGTTTTGTATTCATAGATAGCCGTCCCCCAAAAATCATTTGTTCAGTCAATCAAAAAGTGTGGTGCCAAAACAATGCTGTATTCTCCAGTATTAACATAACAAACAATGCACACTGGATATCTGCCTGTGAAAACCTCCTGCTGTTGCAAAATAATACAAAAGATATACACTTCCAAAAAACACTGATTTGAGTAGCAACTCAAACATAAAACTGAAACAGTGGAGAGTGAACTCTCTTTTGTAGATTTGCAGCTCTTTGGAACCACTTATGTTTTGTTTGTGTGTGTGTGTGACTTTACGTGCATGTGTGTCATCTCTCATTGTTGTCAGCGGCATGTGCTTGGTGTGCTTGGCTACAGTTAAGACCTGATCAAACAATGCATATGAATGAGTCAACACCTCTCTTGGCCTTGGAAGTCACATGCAAAAAATACACACACGCATACACACACTGTTTCTCCTGTGTCTCTCCTGTGCTCCTACCATACATGCACGGGTCCTTTGTGTTGCTCTCATAACAAAACCACCTGGCATGCTCATGTCTTCTTCTACTTACATGGCCATCTCAAACTGATCCAGCCATTTCTTCTTCTGCTCTTTGGTCTTAAAGAAGAGCTCGAAGCCGGTGTGCCCCTGCTGATGAGTCAGGTAGAACCCGTAGCACCACTGTGAAGGTCAAAAGGAAGACGAAGAATCAAACTGGACATATGGTCATGTACACAGATTTGCATAATTATGTGTATTCATATGGAAGCAGTTATTAATTTATACTGTAACTATTTTTGTTGTTATAGATTGTACAATAATGTTCATTGTTGTTTTTTGTTACCTAGCCAATATGTTCAATGAATAATGGCCTTGGATGCAAATACATTTTCGAGAGCTCTGACAGCGAGGTATAATCAGATCTGATCTAATATTTAGATAATATTTCTAACATTTCATTTTATATTAGCAGATGGATAACGGCCAATTAAGACCAACAGCGACGAACAGCGGCAAAACGATGAAATTCAATTAATTTGTTGGGGCTGGAAATCTCCAAAGTGGCAAAGAATCCGGATTACCTATCACGTGGCAGGTAATTCTGTCCGTGTTCGTGTTTCCATTAATATTTTACATTGTACAAAGAAAAGAGAGTATGGCTGTGCAGGGATTTGTTGTCGTTACACACAAATCATGGAACTCACATCTGTTTCACTCCATGTGTCCACAGACAGCAGACGGCCAATCCATTACATGTTGGTCTGAATCGGGCTTAAAAAACCAGACATGAAACATGGACGCCCACAAGATTTAATTTGCCCAAATGTAAAATACTGTTCCCCATGCCACACCGTTATGCCAGTGATATTTGGCTGTGTCAGCTAGCTAGTTAGCATATAATGTAGTATAGTAGTATTTTATTATTCGTTTCGAAATGTATCACAGAAACATTACAACGCAAGACACAGAACCAAACGCAAACAGCATCCACATGCACAACCATTCGTGTCATGTTATAAAAGGTTTATTTCCCTACTTTTGAGAGGAGCTGCTACTTGATCCCTTTGACTTCCAGCAATTGAGCTAAGCTAACTGTTCCCATACCTTCAAACTGCGCACAGAGGCATAAAAAAAGGCATTCACGAATTCGTCTGACTCTGGGTTGAGTAGGAAAAATAGCCGAAATCCCCCAAAACCAAACTATCCCTTTAAGGATAGGAGTGTTTTTCCATCAGTTTCCCTAACCTCTACCGCCACCCCAAACTGGTGGAGCTTGCTCTGTCATATGTAATAACAGAAGAGTGATTGGGTTTCCTGGCCTCTGATTGGCCAGTTCTACACGGTTCTGAGTGTTTTAGAGCCCTACTGAGTATTAAATCATTGATGACTGGGTGGGTGCTCAACTGCACCACATACACACTCTGAAGTTTCATTTAGCAGAAAATGATATATAGCCATAAGCAGCCTTGGAGGACCGCACACATTCATCACCTGATATTAGCATCTCTGGCCTTTGGTGTGTGTGTCTGTGTGTCTGTGTGTATGACGTAGTGTCTTAAAGTGGGTGTGGGTATGTTTACCGTATATCTCTGTGTCTGTGAATGTCTGTATGGTTGTGTCTCTGTCTGTGTTTGTGTGTTGGAGATAGTTTGTTTCCAAGTGTGTGTTTGAGTGTGTGCGTGTGTGTGTGCGTGTGTGTGTTTGTGTGAATTCACTTGTGTGTGTGTGTGTGTGTGCATTGTGTGTGTGTCTGTGTCTTTGAGTCCAGAATATGATCTGTCAGGCTCCGATAAGTGGGGAGATGGACCAGATATGAAAAAAAATAATAAAAAAGTAATGACGGGTCTAAACATGGTCGGCAGATTTACACTGTTTGCGCCATTACAAGTTCAGGGCAAGATCATTAATTCAAAAAGCATGTTAGCGCCGACCATGAGTCATGACACACACACACACACACACACACACACACATGCACACCGTGGCCTAGACACAAAGACTACGTCATGATAATACACCCAACAAAACACATATATCACACGCAAGCACGAACAAAACATATCACGATCATACACACACTAATGCACACATACACATTATGATTGCGCAATAACATAAATGAGGATGATAATGGAGTCCCTTTGATAAAAACCACAGAACCATCCCACCCTGGCAAGCTGTCAGTTTCACATTAGCAATCAGCAGCGGAGTGAGAAGACACCATCTGTGGGCATACATCAACAAGTCCCCTGCACTACAATACTGTGAAAAAATAGCTACTGTACACAATGTGTGCAGTGACAGAAGAGGGCCTTGTGGGCTTTTAAATCAAAACAGGATTTTCCAGACAGAGTGACAAAGAACACTGACCCCGCCTCAGAAAGTTAAGGAATATGACATTATTCTGAATTGCTTTCATTAGGCACGGTCAATTTATTTGATCTATATAAGCCACGATCAAAGGGATGTTGAATTGCAACACTTGCACAGTATGTCATTTCTGCCGCTAGGGGTCTCTCAATCCAAACAACAAAAGACGTAGTTTGATGATGTCGTGAAGCAGCGTGGGATCATGGGAGTTGCACAGCTTCGGCGACAGAACGCGCAGCAAACGGGAATGAATAATCGTGATCCATCACGAGCGAGCAATAAAAACAATAGAATGAAAAAAACAACAGAGTGGCTAGCTAGCTAGTTCGCCCACTTCCTTCCTCACTCTCTGTCGTATCATCTGGCGGTTCCTGTGTTTCCCTGGAAGTTAGGGGGTAATGGGGATATGACGCCATGACAGGCGACCAAATGAAACGCACTGTTACCTTGAATAAAATTACGGATTTCTCTGGGTTTGAACATTGTTGGAAACATTTGGGATAATGTAAGTACACAACTCAAAAAATATATAACATAGGTCTAGCTGTTTTTAGATATTTTAATGTGGAAATATTAAACTGTTGTTAATCGATATGAAGAGCAAACGGTAGGAAACACGCACAATCAAAAGAGGTTTCATATGCAAGACCTGTTTTATTGCAACGCGCAAAAAGTGCGACACGGAGAGCAGCCTTTCATCTGTTTATGGATATGAACAGAAATATATTATGTTCCCGCAGCCAACTGACCTTTTTTCCCTCTCTGTCAGAAGTGGGGTTGTTGGTGATCTTGAAGTAGTTGAGGTCAAGTATGTCCTTCATCTCGTAGTTGTCTCCTCGTCTCTTGCAAACAATGACAGCCACGTCAAATAAAAAGATGTGTCTGCAACACAAATGGTTTCATAAATGAATTATTATTATATCGTTATCATGGGAAATTAATTTGCAGAAAATACTGTAACCTTTATTTTTTAAGGGAAGGTTGCTGCGGACGAATGCTCTTCCTCAGCGCCACCCTGCTTCTTATTCATACTTTCGTACACCTTTATTCATATTCTGTTACATCACCACTGGGCCATCTTGGTTTGATTGTAATCAGATGACAGCCAATGAGCTGTATGGTAAAGCATCATATTGCTCAAAGGCATGTAACCAGTGTTGAGGGAGGATTATTCATTCACTTTCCCCTCACAGATTTTTCCAGCTGGTCTTGACGTCTTTTTGGTCACAAATCTGCTTCTCTAACCTTCCAGCCCACTGAAAAGGTGCACATGATTCATCACACAAGCTGTCATTCACCCCTCACTATTATGAGCACTGTAGCTTATCTGTATCTTAAAACAACCAGGGACTCATTTATCTCCACTGCAATCAGATTGCTTAATTGCGCATGAAATGATGTAACCTCTTTTGCCAGTACAAACACTTGCATTTTGTACTAATGAGCGCCTTTTTATTTGAGCTATTGACTCCTTTTCTGGTCTTGATGATTGTTAAGTTTTTCTTTGGTTATATATATATTTTTTTTATTATGTGTTTTTGTTATTGTGTGTTTTTACTGCGAAACCTGACAGCAATCCAAATTTCCCTTACGGGACAATAAACTTAAACTAGAACAACCTGTCTTGTTTCCTCTTGTCAATGTTGGAGACCATGCGCACCTCCCCATCTCCTTTTGGCCTGCCGTAGCTGATCAGAGGCTGGTTCTGAAACAAAAAGATAGGGGAATGCAGGGTTACAATGAATAGCATTCATGCATCCAGTCAGCAACTCAATTTTAGAATCAAAAGTCTAGTTTATACTGAGTTTACAAAATACTAGGAACACATTCCCTGCATTGAGCTGCAACATCTTTTGCACAATCCTCAGTTGTCTCAAGACTTGTCTCCTCGCCTTTAGCTACAGACCCATCATGGCTGGAGCGGATTTAAAAGAGGAAATCAATTTGGGATCATTGCTCTCATGTGGATTCACCTGGTCCACCTAATTCACGCAAGAGGCAAGACAAAATGTACAAAATGAACAAATGTACGTATAGACAAACGCACAAAATGTACAAATGCATAATGATCCCTGACAGTTAAGAATAATGGTGGAAGGTTTACCAGGTGAAATCAGTAAGGTATGTTAGCTTTCACCGTAACGTAGGTGACTGAGTTGTATTCAGTGTTGCTGGTTCCCCTATAGTGTTGGATGAAGCTCCACATTCAAAGCTGACAATGCATTCAATGGAAACAACATGTGTTCCCAGTATTTTGCACTGTAACACAGCGGACAGTAATGGTCTCTGACAGTTAAAGACAAGGACTTTGGTTTACCAGGTTTTCGATAGACCTCTGGTATTGGTCAATCTCCCTTAGAGTCTCATTATCTCTCTTCACCTCGTTGACATACTGGGCCAGGTCCTGGGCGACACACACACACACACACACACATTTTTTTTTGATCAGATGATTTTGGAGGGTTTAAAATGTCAGAAAATGTGGTTCACATTTAACTATAAAGCCTAGGAAAAACAACAACATTCTTTGTATGACACTTAATTGGTAAAGGAGCATGTTGTATGCATGTTGTACACATATGCAGGGTGATGTGGGTGTATGGCGAGTGTCCAGTGTGCCTGTTTGAGCTGAGCACCTGAAGAGCGTGGCACATAAATAATATAAATCACTGAGTCACATCTACATAAACACAGAAACAACTTGTGTATGAGTCATCTTCAGTTCTTCCCTACGTTTTCTATGACTAGTCCTCAAATCAACTGCTTATCAAAGCCAGGCTGCCTTCAGGACTGGAAGAGTGAAGGGGGCACTCAGCGCTGACTAATATCATGTAAATGTAATGTTTTATCACTTCTCACCCATTTGGAATGGTGAAACATGAATGATTTATGATTTCTTTATCCAATAGCAGTTGACAGAGTGGCAGAGAGTCTTTTGAACGATCAGCTAAAGCGGCCCGCTATTGGTAACAAGCTGAAATCACAATGATTACCGACCATTTACCACAAGCACCGCACTTACTTTCATGGCATCGAGTGCCATCTTCAAATTGCTCTTGTCGGCAGCATCGTGAGTGTGTTTGACTAGCTCCTGTTAGAGGAGGACAGAAGAGAAATGATGAACTAGAATGGCGCACAAAACACACACACACACACACA
>OMOV01098434.1:0-11499 GCA_900312565.1 Beryx splendens | reverse complement strand
CATCTCTATATTTTGTGTTTGTGATGTTTTATTTTAATTTATATATTTATTGTTTCTGTGTGTGTGTGTGTGTGTGTGTGTGTGTGTGTGTGTGTGTGTGTGTGTGTGTGTGTGTGTGTGTGTGTGTGTGTGTGTGTCTGGGAGTATGCATTGTGTAAGCACATACCACAACGAGCGCAGGTCTGGTGTGGTGAGAATGGTTGATGCGATTCTGGCTCCATTCATCGGGGGGTTGGAGTAAATGGGCCTGATGAGAATCTTAAGCTGAGACTCCACCCTCTTAGCTTCCTCTGCATCGTTACACACCACAGTGAAGCCTCCCACACGCTCGCCTGCCAACAGGAATACACACAGTGTGAAACAAACTGATCCACACAGAGCCCAAAAGATATTAAGACCACCTCATCTTTATGTGAAATAGACTGACCAAGGAAAGATAACTTGCTATGATTGATGAACTGCTATGATTTCCCCGATTAAATCAAGGTCAATCATTAGTTGTGCTGAACAGCACAAATGTAAAGTAATTCATTTGACTCATTTGTTCTTTTACATATTTAGTATCACTACTACTACTTTGGAAGGCTGTATGTTTCTTATAACAGCTTTCATAGAGAAGTGAAAAGTACTGGTTCATAACAATGCAGGAACAAGCCCTTCTGACTAATGTCAGTGCCATCACGGAGCCAACCAAGCATGTGGCAAGCTGATTCTTCACTACTTAACTTTTACCACTAAGTGGCACTAAGGCACCAAAGACAGTTCCTCAAATCAGTCCTTTCTTTAAAAAAATAAAGTACACTGTCAGCCAGTCAGACATGCAGTCAGTCATTCTGACTCCCATCAATTAATCTCCAACCACCAAACATGTACAGCACATCAAATAATTTGTAATTAGCGGTTCATGCCTCCTCTCCTCCTACACCGTTATATTCATTTTCATGTAATCTCTATGGAAAGATCTTGCAGCATGGCCAAAACCTTGATAATTGTGATTCACAAATAAACAAACATTCAAATGAGCGTTAGTTTTTCTTGGATACTTCTTCTTAACTTGATCAAAATACATTTGCGCCCTTCCTACCACAGGTTAAACAGTCCGACACCAAGGCTCATGCTCTGTCCACACATTGTCATTTCAGTGACAGCATTACCAAAATCCAGTGGCAGTAATCGTTGGCGAACCAGGGGAGACTATACCCATTCTATTTCTGTGCTGTTGTCAATACGTCATCTTTGTCAACAACTCAGTTATTTATGAAGAGCTTGTAGCGCGGTGCGACTGACCGTAGAGACCCATGTTCTTGGCAAAGGACTGGGACAGAACGATATTGTGGCCCTGTTCAATGAAGTAACGCACGGCCCAGGCGTCGCGGTCGATGTCTCCGCTGGCAAAGCCCTGGTAGGCCATGTCAAAGAACACAAGCAGGTCCCTTTTCTTAGAGGGGAGAAAGGAAGGGAGAGTAATAGGGAGGGGTGGAGAGAGAGACAACAGGTTAATAAAAATTCATGGGAGAACAGCTGGTTCCAGTTCAGTGGTTATTCTATAAGTATACGTTTGTGACTTTTAAACGTTCAAACTCCCTCCGCTTTTGAGATCATTGGAAAAGTGTATTGATATTTTACCTAAGATTGCAAAGAGGCTGCAAAGATTTCAAAAAGACCTGCACAGAGACGGTGCATGCTCACCTTCACAAGGTCTGAAATCTCCTTCCACTGGTCGGGCCGGGGGTCCACACCGGTAGGGTTGTGGGCACAAGCATGCAGCATGATCACACTCTTCTCTGGGATTTTCTGTGACAAAATAAATCCATGGATGAGACAGAAAGCACAGAATTGTTGTCCTTTCAAAAATTTCACCTCAAGCTTTGGTTAGTCAACCTAAAATGAAGTCAGTCAGCACAAGCACCGGCTGCCTGCTACTTTTTACCCGTGTTTGTTTTCAATGCAGGATCTTCTGAATCTGATCTCCGTATTGACATTCAGAGCCTTGTGGTCACATTAAACAGATCCATTTCCACACAGGCTTTTAGTGCTGTGCCAATGCAGGAAAGAGCAGCGTTTCTCCAGTTGCATGTCATCCAATCTGACAGAGCCTCACACTCTGAATACAAAAGTGAAAACCTAAAATTCTACAGTACGCTCCACACTACTCACATGCAGTATGGGATAGGACGTTACTTGACCTTTTAGTTGTCAGATGTGTAAAATTGCCTCCCACAGACTCTCACACTGGAACTATTCCCCAGTTTGATTCAACTCTTCACACTGCTGACAGCTGGCAACTTAAGGATGAGGAATTATCCTTGCAAAAAATATTTACTGCTTTCTAAGACAATAGTCCTACTGTAATACTACTGAAGTCATAACAGTCAGTAACTAGAAGTCAGTTGGTAGAGCACAAACCAGAACCTGCAGCCTCTGTAACAGTGTATCGTTTGTCTTTTAGGTTTGATTTTCCAACAAGTTAGCACATGAACGCAATGCGGTTTAGCAGCTGACTTGGAAGTGCCAGATGTCAGACTTTCCTAACCTAAATATTTTCAAATGGAGAGAAGAGTGCAACCTTCATATAATTGTCCCCCACCAAAGGGGGACTATGGATCAGTCGTTAGTTAGTTAGTTAGTTAGTTAGTCACACTGTAATGTTGACTTTGTGCCGCTAGGAGGCGGCGTTGACAATGAATGGGGACTCAGTGGTAAAGCAATACAGTCAAAGTTATCATAGGTCACAGTAGTCTACACACGCCACACACTTGGAGACATCAGACTGGGTTGATGTGTTAGAATATTAATAAGGGGAACAGCAATCACTGACTGACCCAAGGGTGGAACTGTTACCTATTCAGACTTTCCTAACCGCACATCAATGCAGCATAATAGTTATGGCTAAGAAACAAAAATCACCTATTGGCAGAAATCCCAGATCATCACCAAAATCGAAGCAACTGATCCCTGGGCCAGGGGCCATCTGTCCACCACATTTCAGCCAAATCCATTTGTAACTTTTTGACATATCTTGCTAACAACCAGACAGGGGTGAAAATATAACCTCCTTCCACTACAAATACATACATTAATACAATTAATACAAAGTCCCCTGGGCACCTTCAGTAGGACGGGACCCAAAGGATAAGTCGTGTGCAAGTCTTTCACCTTTAATAAAGCATCTGTAATTTATCCAAGTGCTGCAGACTCTGCTCTGGGTCACATCCCAGTGATGGTACCCAGGGACTTTGTATTAATTCTGTGAGCACCGGGCTCCCGGCATAGATGGGCCAGGGAGCATGAGATCCTCACCTATTAGCTGACGTACATGTATACAGTTTGAGTGATCACAGTTGTAAAGTATCAACACCTAAATGTGTAATTAAACTGGAGAGAAACCATACAGTAATGATGGAATCAAGGTTTCAGAATGTATTAAAAGACACCAAATTAGAGCCTTTTCATCAGTAAATGTTCCCCAGGCCTCATGGCACCTCACCCCTCTAAGCCAACATGCTTGTGGAACACACTGCTTAAGAACGGTTTTTGTCATCTTCCCCCATCACTCTTCCCACCCTCGGGTTTCCCTCACTCTTCTCTTACAGAGATGTCTTCGAGAGCTCCTTTGAAGTCAAAGCCGCAGGTGGCGGGGTCGTAGTATCGGTACGCTTTGAGCTGCATGCCAGCGTCTCTGAAGATGGGTGTGTGGTTCCCCCAGGAAGGCTTGGGCAGGTACACCTCGCGTGGACCACCATGGAAACGAGACTGTGGCAAGGGAAAGATCTGATGAGACAGCCAGCCCCAAATATCTATTTATGCAAATAAACAAATAAAAAAGGTCCTCACCAGGAAGTTGCCTCCTATGCGCAGAGATCCAGTTCCTGAGATGGTCTGGACGGTGATGTTCTGTTGGGAGAGGAGAACTGCTGTACTGACTTGGCTCTAAACCTTTCAGATACTCCTTTAGCTTTGACTAGCTCAGACACACCACTTACCCTGCCGCTCTTCAAGACCTCGCTATCAGCGCCAAGAGCCAGCTGGGCACAGGCCTTGGTAAATTCTCCCAGACCGCCGATGGCAAGGTACTCCTTATCCAGCTGCTTAGCTGCAATCACAGCCTCTGCCTATAAACGGAGGATGGAAAATGCAAAAGGGATTAGATAGAACTAAGTTAATTCCCTTACCTATACACAAACTTCTGAGTTTTATTTGGCATTTTTGCTTGAAACAAAAAAAAAAGAACCATTGCACACACTCTCATGGTAACGAGCCAGAAATCATACTAATTATAATCCACCCACATGCTAAATGTTCACCAGGCTACAGAAGCCGAGCTCAGGATGACAGAGCAAGAACGCACCAATGAGAAACATGCGGAGCAGCATCACCCCTATTACTCCTAAAACCCTGTGAAAATTTAATCCAACTACCTCCAACTTCCTGAGTGTCCCCTCCATTCTCAAAAATCTTACATAACAGCTAATGCAGTGTAACAGTGGAATACTTTGGTGCTCGCTGAATTCAACATTTTAAGAAAAAAACAATGATATGAGCGCTTAACATCCCACTAGTGGGGGTTAGCAACTAAATTGTTTAGTGAATGTATGTGAGAGTGTGTGTGCTTAAAAAAAGTTTAGTACTGGCGGTTTCACTGGAGGGCAGAGAGAGCTGTACCTTGCGGACACAGCTGAGCACAAAGGGCTTGCCCTGGTCGTCCCTGTAGGCCCCCACCCCCAGGTTCATCTTCTTGGGGTTGGTGTCCCTCTTGAAGGCCTCGGTCACCCCCAGGATGGGATCGGGGGGACCCATCTGCACTCCACTCCACCATGAGCTGCAAGCACACCAAGCAGGTACACAGCATGGTTGAAGAGACAGGCTAGAAACATTTAGAGGTGGCTGAGAGGGAAAGATGAAAGGTAATCTGAGTGTACTGCACTAAAAAACAAACACATTCCCTTAAGAGACAGAAAAACAAATAAAAGGGTATGGAGTTAAATAACAACAACACGAAACACCAATTCTGGTCGACACTGGTCACACTAAACTAAACTTATTAGCCGTGCTCCTCTCGCACACTTTGGACTGAATGCTGCAGCTTAACTGCTCATGTGAGCTGAGGCTACCACACTGACGTAGAGACACGCTGAGGGGGGCACACGTTTCACGAAACAAACATTATAATCCATTCAGGGAGTCCAGAGTCCAAAAACAAGTAAAACAGCTAATCGGGGTGTAAAAGATAAATGAGAGAAAGTGACAGCCGGGGTGTGTAACCCCTTCTGTTCAGCACGTGCAATGAACAAATGTCTTCAGTTTGGTAAATTATGTAATGATTTGAAATTTTATTGGCTAATTATTGCCCGTGTGATTTTCCTGAGTCACAGACGCTAAAATATTCCTCAAGGAGCAGGGCGCCACAAAATAGAGCTGCTGTGCATTGCTTTGCACAGCAGCTCTGTTTGCTTTGGGAACGTCATTCATGAGCAAGCGTGCTAATTTTAGCTCATATCTGTTAACTTTTCAGTCAAAATGTCCGATACTAGCTTACACAATGAACACTTTCTCTGAAAAATCACAATGTGAAGCAGAGAGGAATAAAATACATTTTAAAAACAGAATAATCAGTCAAAGGTGAGTCGTCATAAGCAGTTATGTTTTCTACTGGACTTCCCACAACCCAGATGCAACAAAATAAAAGTGTTGTATTTAGGCGGTGGGAAAACATCCTTAACTAGCTGTCGCATGACCTTTTTGTGGTCATGTAATTGGTAGCCACATGCCACAGATTGGAAGAAGTAGCCTACACCTACTCAGCCAGTCCGTTTCTTTTGCATTCCTGTCGCTTCAGGCAGAACACCCTCTTTCACCGTTACAGCTTCAACAGCCTTTTCAATAACGGAACATGTTGCACATTTAACACTTAGCCTGCACTTCATGCTGCATACTGCATTTAGCTGCCCCTCTTGTCCAGAGCAACAGACATGGCTGATGGACAGAGATCAAACCTGTGACCTTTTGGTGACCGGATGGACTCTCACCTCTAGACAACCTCATACTAAGTTCATCTTCAAAAAAAAGATTCTAATGGACAAACCAAATCAGTTTCTTCTATCTTGGAATTTATCAGTCTGTGAAAAGGGAATGAATATCCCCAGTAAGAATGAGAATGACACCTGACCAAAAAATAAAAGTAAATACAAAGGAGTGGAGGAGCATTAAAGCAGCAAGCTTCTTGCACATCAAATGTACAATTTATACATAACAGTCTTCTTGACCTCAGCCTGAGGCCACACGGAGCCTACAGGCTAATCTGTCACAGCACAGTGGTCCTCCTTGTACAAGTGGATTAGACACTTGAGGCTCTGTGAGTACAACTAACGTTTCCAACATTGGTTGACATTCCATGATCAAATATAATGCAAGCATACGCACCGCAGCTCTGACAGAAAGTAGCACACTTTGTCGTCTCATTCATGGTCTGTTACCAGATCCAACATGAAAGCATGTTGACAAGATCACCAGTCCTTTCTAGACCAAATGAAACGTGACTGAAGTAACAGGATTTTTTTTTACCATTTGTCATATTTATAAATGTAACCAAGTTTCCAGTATTATGGGACCATCAGGATACCACTCCAAGCATACACACTTTCAGGGAAAACGAAAAAAATTAGATACGTATCCAAGTTAAAACTGATCATACAGATTAAGCCTACAGCACAGGGATAGCGGTCACCAGTGTCAAATCCAGTTTCATAATGTCTCGTTTACTAATGCAACAGTTCAGTTCTCTTGTAACTTTTTGGTTTGGATCAAATTGCGTCACACGCTTGGTTGATAAATGAGGATCACTGTGTGTTGTGGGCTGCACTGCACTGCTGCGCGCACTTCATCTCAGGTTTCATCCACTTTCAAGCAGCTAAACTTAGGACTCAAGGCTCTGCAAAGGGCAGGAGTCTCCAATCACCCAAACTAATAATAAAAGAATAAGATCACATTTAATTGTATGACTACACTCATGGATGATCTTTATATTGAATGTGTGTTAAAATCAACTAGCTACACTGGTAGAAAAAAACAAAACACTGAACTTACTTAAGGTGACTTAAAGTGACTTATCTTCATGCATATTAGATGTTTTCTATTTACACTCAAGGATGCAGAGTAGGAGAACTCATATTTGACTAGTCAGTTTTTGCTGCATATTCCCTCCTATATGTTACACTGACAGAACTGACAGTGACATATTCCCAGACAGAACAATATCGTCATGCATTTCAATTCAGATTTTCCCCCTCAAATAATGAGGCTAGGCTACATTTTACAATGCGTCACCATATAGGCTATTTATAATTCATGCCTAGCTGTAAAATATCTCTGTATCCAGAAACTGACATTTTCAGAATCCCATATATGTTGCATTTGGAGTAAAGACTGTGTTTTAAGTTATCTGTGTTAATGCAAGTATAGAAAGCATACAGTTGCCCAACATGTTTCATTATAGCATGCAGTCTGCATGCCAACAGAACCTTTGAACATCTGAACTTTCAGCTTTAAACAAACATCACGTTAAGTTTCCAATACGAGGGTCCAATAGACCAAAGGCCTATATTTATTAGGCTCCAGAGAGGACTGCTGGCCTTATCGAGGACTTCCGTGGGTTCTACTTTACTCTTTACAGAGTATGGAGCTTCTCTTGGTGTGTCTGGCTAGTGGTGAATAGGCCAATATTCCTGTCTTTACTATTTGAAATCAGATCAACGTGCTTGAACACGACAGTAGACTTGTCGTTACAGGACAAGAGCAGAAAACCTCCAACACCTCCACAGAGGGAAATCTGATAGCAGCGGCCTAGCAAATAGCCAAGCCTCCCCCGACTGTACTTGATGCAGAAGCCAAACAGGTTCAGCTCCTCTCGATACGAGACAGACACGCGCTCAGGATATCAACAGACACCCTGCACATACATGTGAAAATATTAGAGAGGCAGGAGGTAGCAGGAGCCGAGCTAGCAGAGTTTGCCCTCCAAACAGATCGTGAAAGGACATCGGTGACTTCTCCACTTCTGCAAGAATATAGCCAATCAACGATCAGAGGCGCGAACACGATGACCAATCAACGCGCACGAATTTACTCACTACGGGAAGTCGGTTAGATCAAAATGTAAAACTACTTAAGATATCAAAACTAAGCTAATCGCGACGCATGGAATACCATAAGGGCGTTGCATTTATAACCACCCAATTTAGACCACAGTCCATTAACGTCCAGCCTAGACGACATGTTATGTGAAACAGAGGCTCTATAATGCAACAAACCGAACCGGTTCACATGCATTTGACAGGAAAACGGTGCCCGTGAAATACTAACGTGACTTTCATCATCAACGGGCTTAACCGGTACATCCAAGCTAAACGACGTTAACGTCAACTGCATTCAAATCAGAGGAGGTGCATGATAACAAGAGGCGTTAGCCTACGACCTTACCAAGTCATAAACTGTGATGGCACAACATAAACGTGAACGTTAGCTACACAGCGGGCCTGTTGTGACCACTTGACCCCTGTCTGTATTAGCTAGCTAGCTTGTTCAGCCAAAGTATTTCTGAAGCAGAGAAGGCTGAGCGTTAAGCTTGTTGGCTAATTGACAAGGTTGCCAGGAACGTAGACGTTAACCTCCATATAACAGCTATTCTACCGTTACCTTACGTTACAAGTTAACGTTAAGCTAGCTGTTACACAGCTAACGCTGTGATAGCACGTGCCAAAACTGTAGTATCTCAAACATGAGCATTAAGTTTGGGCATGACATAGTACCTGTTTCGGGTGGAAAAAACTCCCAGGGAAGGGGAAACATTCCCGAGACAGTAGAGCACCTTGCTGGACTTGAGGAGGGCCATCGCTGTGCTGCGCTTGGGAGTCGAGCCTGGCAGGATGTGGATGGATGTGAAGGGCAGGCACAACCACGTTGCTACGCTCTGGCCACGCGCTTACGTCAAACAAGGCTAGCTGCGAAGCTGCTAAGAAGTGCGCATGCTCAAAACCCTCTCATTCCAAAGGTTCATCCAAAAGCCCTGCTCCCTGCTCAGGTACCTGATTCTCAGGGCATTGCCTTGTCCAGTGAGAGAGAGTCAAGTTGTTATCAGTCAGTCGCTCTGAACAGTTCTGTTTTTTAAAGAATTAAAGTCAAAGTCCTATAGAACTGAAAACCACTGATTTGTTCTCCAGGGCCTCTGGTCTGCTGATAACCTTATATGACATCACAGGTCAAATGAGGTGAAATATTTAATATAATATAAAGTAAAACAGTTCATAAGTCATGGCTTCAAAGAGATCGCACTATTAAGAATTTTACTACCCAAAATGAAAAGTCTTGCTCATTCTCGGGCATAATGACTTATGTAGGAAAATCAATCCTGACTGTTTGTTAAGAGAATATAATAAAAGACTGGCAGAGGTCTTCTTCATGATACTGTGAAGGTGATGTGGCTGGTGCTTCTTCTGTGAGCCCTGTGTGCCTGCTGTGTTAACATGCAGCATAGTTACGAGCACAAGTGATGGACCTGATGAGCCGTGTCTCAAAGAAAACTCCAGAACCAGAAAATTAATCAACCGTTTACTCATAATAGTTAATTTTATAGTGGTGATTGCTTTTAATGTCAGGGAACTTGCTTGATTTTATGTAGGAGACTTGCTCCAATGCTGCTGTTCCACAGCAGTGCTGCAGTCACTCGATTTGTCCACTTGAGGGCAATATTATACAATACACACTGTACCCTCTTTTGAGCTGCAGCTGCTTTTAGTGTTGCACAAAAGCATTCATATCTGCTCATGTAGGGCTATGTGTACTAGTCTTCTCCCAGATTCTCAGGGAGAACTCACTGCTAACCAGGATGATTGTGTTGGCCGGTCCGATCTGAACACTGGACGGTCTGTGGCCCTGCTTACTGCTGTCCTGTGTATGTATACAAGGCTATAAGATATACCAAATCAAATGCTAAATTCTACCTGGAAATGAATGGAAACTGACAATTTAGAGTTGTCCATGTTGATTTCCTCCTGTTTGTCCCGGGAGGGAGTCCCTCTCTACCTCCAGTACAAAGAGGGATTACCTCTGGACCAACACTGCTTCTTGTGAAGCAGCTTTTATGATAGTTTTAGTTTAAGGGTGAAAATGTGTGTTTGAATTGTCAAAATTGCTAATATTCACTGGACAGGAATGCAACATTTTATAAAACACATTGCATCCGGCGCAGGCTCTGAATTCACATCAACGCTCCTTCAATTCCTCAAAGTGGAGATCATGATCACATTATTAACTTCCAACAGCTCCTTTTTTCTGCCATCACTTCAGTCCAAACAGGGCAAAGTGACTGTGATCCAGTCGCTGCTCTGTGAGTCGCCTGTGTGTCCGGAGTCATGCAGATTCCCAGAAGGCCAGGCTCACTCTCCCTCGCTCTGTCGGCTGTGCAGAGCGAACAGTGAGTGTGGAGGAACATCACAGGACAGAACCTGGAAGTCCATGAAACAGTTTCCAACAGCCAAACGACAGCAGCTTCCACTGGCACACTGACAGAGTGACAGAACATGCGTGAGAACATGAGTGAGTGCCTGTGAGAGTGTGTGTGGAGTAGATATGGATATTTTCCATAAACTCATCAGAGAAAACAAAACAACACAAACAATCCCTTGTGGAGCAGAGATATGGCAAAATGCAATGTGGTTAAGGAGCTTTTTATTCTCTCCATGATTTACTCCGTAATATAAATAAAAATGTGTGCTGCCTTTACCTTTGTTTCCTTGTTATTATGGGAAATGGGAGTATGGGTTTCTGTTCCAATGTGTGTATGTATATGCATTTTTATATACAAGCCAGGTAAGCTTAGGTTCCCTATTATTTTAAATAGCACTTTAGTACTGAGCGTAAGCCCAGAACTATAGTACATCACTGTTGTCATGTATAAAACCTTGTAACTCCAACTTTAGTGATTTTCATGTTTAATTCAACTTGAAACTTCGACCACGGTTGGTCTATGAAAACGTTAGGCTGTATGAAACCTTTTCAAAACCCATTTGACAAACACAAAACTACACGATGGTCAAGCTGAAAACAAGGCTGGTTTTCTTAGTTCCTGAAAAGCCGACCTGTTTGAGACACAAGGTTTCCACTAGACAGGAATGACATGCTGCATTTAAACTCGCTCTTGGCTGAAAGCAATCGATGACAGTTTCATAGGGAGTGACGAGGAGAAATGGGAGGAATGTGGAACAAGGAGCTGAAGGAGATGGCAGAGAAAGAAAGGAAGGAGCGTTAAAATGAAAGAGTGGCAGCAGAAGAACGAGGGAAGAACTGATACCGAAGTTGCTGACTGTAATGCTGAGTGACGTTTGGCCGATTAAGGGTTTCACTGAGCACCATATCAAACAGGCTTCTGTAAACCCAGTGTGTGTGTGTGTGTGTGTGTGTGTGTGTGTGTGTGTGGGTGTGTGTGTGTGTGGTGGTGTGTGTGTG
>OMOV01098432.1:0-12724 GCA_900312565.1 Beryx splendens | reverse complement strand
GTCCACGAGCTGAACGGCAGGCTGTGGAAGCTGGGCCGCGTGCTGTGCCAGGTGTGGATCTCCTTCGACGTGCTCTGCTGCACGGCCAGCATCTGGAATGTGACGGCTATCGCGCTGGACCGCTACTGGTCCATCACCAGGCACCTGGAGTACACGCTCAAGACGCGCAAAAAGATCTCCAACGTGATGATCGCCCTCACCTGGCTGCTGTCCTCTATCATCTCCCTGTCGCCGCTCTTCGGCTGGGGGGAGACCTACTCAGAGGGGATGAAGTGCCAGGTGAGCCAGGATCCGTCCTACACCATCTTCTCCACCTTCGGAGCCTTTTACCTGCCCCTTTGTGTGGTGCTGTTTGTCTACTGGAAGATCTACAAGGCTGCCAAGTTTCGGATCGGCTCTCGCAAGAACAACACGATCACACCTATGGCTGAGGTGATTGAGGTACCTTCAGTTCGGTTAGACAGATTTCTTTGCCTTAGCAAAGTCTTAGTAAACCACACTGGGCACAATTTCTGCACAAACCTTGATTAATTTTCTTATTATAATCTTCAGTCGTTATATGTCAGAATATCATTATGCTTCACTCTCCCATACCAAATTAAGATATTTATCTTCCTGCAACTCGCTGAATACGGGCTGCTTTGCAATTAGTTATTATTTATGATGATGAGCAATTCAACTCTAATCAGAGTAACATAAGTATCTTATGTGCAAGCATACGGATAAATAATTGAAGCAATCATGCTCATCGCCACCAGCTTGTTAATCTGTGTAGGCAGAAGGTGGAAGGCTATAAATACCAGCATCTTTAACAAGGCCATGGGCCACTGCACCTTCCTGGCTTTGGTGTTTTCTTCTAATCAGCAGACACCCAGGCCTAGATATATTCAGGAAGCCTCAGCAAACATTCAATCAGGGAAATGTTCCCGGTGCAAGTTGAGTCTCTACCCACTCTTTACCAGCATTGGCGTTTTGGTAAGTGCTATTTGAAACTGAATAGAAACACCCAAAACCACAGCTCACTGATAAAGATATATTTTCAGACATCTAGCCCAGACATTTTCAGGGGCCTTCTCCTTTCACTCTGTGAATGACTGGTTATTAAAATCCCTCAGTGCCTGAGTATTTGGCAAATGTCCACAGAAGAGAAGAAAATATTGAGTGTAGGCTTGCTTTCCTTCATGTATTGCCCATAGAAAATGACATAAAAGTGGATGTACACAGGTTTCTAGCTCTTTGAAAACTTTAATCCTCAATATATCCCTTAGTTATGTAAGTTTTACATAAAATTGACATAAAATTAGAAGCACACACTCAAGCAGGACCAAACATAGAAGGATTTAGGCCTGTGACTTCTCTTGCCTTGGTACACAGGGTTTTACGCCAAATTGAATGAAACAGGCAATCACACTTGGGGCTACAGCAATTTGAAAAAATATGTACTACTACTCATTTTGCTTTCAAAAGACATGCTCCTTCTCTCACAGGGCCTGGTTGTTTACAGTAGTACCTGCCTCAGCACACAGCTCAGGTTTATTCTCATAATTTACCAGCATACATGGGAGAGTGTAGGCACTGAGTGCCGAAAGCACCTGCACAGCAGTTGTGAGTGGTGGCATCAACATCCAAGATAATAAACCTCGTGCACTCATCAATCAGCGACACCCACGCCACACACACACATTAACTCACACACAACACACACACACACACACACATACACACACACACACACACACACACGCACACACACACACGTCAAACCAAAGATAGAGCATATTGATAGAGGAGTATATGAAATGCATGGATTCATGGCCTAGTTGTGTATTGCTCCATGTCACTCCAAATATGAACACTGACTGATGCAAAAACACTGATATAATAATAACTCAAGCTATTGCAGCATCTAGTATGCAGTGCTCAGTTGTCTTAAACCATCCAATGAATCTGAAACCTCCTTTCCAAACAGCACTATGCTTTTATCTTCTGGCCTCTCTTGTAAATGGATTCGCTTCATCCATCTTATCAGTTGTAGGCCCTCCTGACCCATATTGATTCGACTAACTTTACTCCATTCACCAAGTTTCCCAGCCCAACACACACTCTTGTTTGAATGTTGGACAAGAGGGTCGGTCTGCACACTTCCCTTCCAACAGATTTAGAGAGATTGTTCATCATTATAAATTGCCCATGCTAGGCTGTTAGGCTGCTGAATGACCTGCTAGGCTTTACCTGATAAACAAAAATCAAGTCAAGCTTGAGCTCTGCTGAGCAACAAATAGGAGAGCCGAAAGTCGGCAGATTAATGTTGACATTTTCTTTTTCCTTTTCCCAGCTGCACAGTGTGGCTGAGTTTGTTAAACAGAATGTGGGCTGTTGGAAAAACTCAGATTAATGCAGGGCTCTGGATTTATGCCCTGTGTAGTGTGTGTGTGTGTGTGTGTGTGCGTGCGTGTGTGTGTGAGAAAGAATACTCCTTGGCTTGTTCATCCACCGGTTGATGAATACTTCTTTTCAGCAGCAACACAATTATCACTTTACTAATTAGTTTTCTTGCTCATGTTTTGAAGATATATTTATGCCACTTTGACCGACTGAGTTTGTTTGATTGCTTAATCAATAGAGCGATTGATTTGCTTTTAGACTGATTGACTTGTTTGTCTTTATTTATTGATCCAATGACTCGCAGGTGAAGGAGGCATCACAGCAGCCCCAGATGGCGTTTACAGTGCGCCACGCCACAGTGACCTTCCAGACGGACGGGGACACGTGGCGCGAGCAGAAGGAGAAAAAGGCAGCGCTGATGGTAGGCATCCTGATTGGCGTGTTTGTCCTCTGCTGGATCCCCTTCTTCATTACCGAGCTCATCATCCCGCTGTGCTCCTGCGACATCCCGCCCATCTGGAAGAGCATCTTCCTGTGGCTGGGTTACTCCAACTCCTTCTTCAACCCGCTCATATACACCGCCTTCAATAAGAACTACAACAACGCCCTGAGGAACCTCTTCTCCCGGCAGCGCTGAGGCGACGGCGCGCACAGCAGACACACGGCACCAGCAGGCACACCACATCTTTACACTAGAGACAGAGGAGGACTAACCTGCCTGTGTCTGTCTTTCCATCATCTCCCAAACGGAATACATGATAAGACGCTGTGTTTCAGGAACTCTCTTATTTTCTTCTTTTTTTTTCCAAAACTGAGGTTTTTGTAACCTTAAAGGTGGACTGGGATGTGAGCCTGTGCTACTGTATCTACTAAGGGAGGAATAAGACAGTTGTGTTGTAACAGTAGCAGATTTAGTGATGTCTTGAGGTGGGTTTCTGTCTGCCATTTTCAGCTTAATAGGGAGAAGGATTCACTTTAACTCCCTAGAAGAACAGTTTCATCAGCATATGTGAAGCTAGTGGGAAGATCTGCAAAGGGGGACTAAAAGAAATTTTCAAGATAATTCTGAGAAACTTTAGAAATTGCACTCTATAGGTAATCACAAACCAAGAACAACCTGTGGATTATTCTTTACATTCTGAACTAGACAGCAGAGATGCACATCACCACAGACTATATTTCAAGCTTAAAAAATGGGTTTGATAACAGCAACGAAGGACACGAATCAGTGAACTGCTCGAAAACCGCTACCTTCTTGATAGCTAGATACACATAGACTCAAAGGCTTCACATGCAATTTATTCACACATACATACCCACACACAAACTGCCACTGCCTAACACTCACACATACACACGCACACACAGAACAGCTCTCCTTGCACATACGCCTACACACTGCCATACGTCCGCTGACAGTAGGTAAAGAGCAGAAGTTATTATTTTCATCATCTTTGAATGGATGCGCTGTTGAGAAATTGCAGCCATGAATTATCATACCTCACCCCAGATAAGTGCAGTAGGATAGCAACTATAAGATGCGCAGAGAATATGTGTGGGCTTGCTGAAAGCTGTTTGAAGCATTAATACAACAATAGATTCTGTGGCCTAAAACATTGATAGGTAATAAATTGAAAGAATGTATGTGTTTTTGTACACAATTATAGACTCCAGACAATAGGAATAACATGAATTCTGATCCTTCTTATTTTAATTATCAATAATTCAAAAGTATAGTTCTACCTTACCTTTACCTTTTGCCTTTGAAAATGCCCAGTGGGATAAATATTAAAAGTAGTATCACATGTAAAAAAAAAAAAAAAAATACATTATTCAGGCAGTACAAAGTGAAGAGCTGAAGAGACATCAAGAGAAACATATCCAGGATGAGGTAGCTCAAATATGAGTGGATAGAAAATATATATATATATATATATATATATAAACACTCATGGGAATAACAGCAGAGTGGTCACTTAACTTGGTATTGTATAGAAAAGAAATAAATGCATGGAAATTAGACAAAAGCAGTGATCATTCTTTTCATGCTTTTTGCAATGTGATGAAGGGAATGACCGTAGTGGTGGTGAAAGAAACCTGCACAATGTGAAAATATCAAAGCATTAAAAATGAAGTCTGTTGTTCTGTTCTATTCTCTCTTAGCACATCTTTTCATGTATTAATCACATGAGCTGGTTGACTGGAAAAATGAAAAATTAAGGAGCCACAGGCATTCTGCAGGATTCGTGCAGTTAAATTGCCTCTCACTGCTCCCTACATTGCCCCAGGACAGCTGATTATTCACCCTCACCCCTCTCAGTTCTCTGCGATGACCCAGCTAAGGAATTGCAAAGTACATTTCTTTTCCTGATGTGAGGGGGTAGGAACGTCTTCCCTCTGTCTGTCTTGGGAGCTGGGTTTGTTTGCCATTCCTTTTTTTTTTTTGGTTTTGTTTAAGAGAGGAGGAGGTGAGGCGGGTGGACCTCAAATTCTCGACACATGCACTTCTTGCAAATCCAAGCTTGTTGTTCTCATCCTGCACAATTTGGTATTCATGTCTACACAACCAGCATAAAATTAGTGAGTTTTTGAGTGGCCCATCAGGTTCATTACAATGGTGCCAATGCATTTTGTGCCATGTCAGCTATGTTTCCCTGCATAGAAATCCTAGGATGACAAAGCTATCAATAAAAAGCCTATACATGACAAAACTATATATCTCATTAATATAATTTGAACAGAAAACTGTTCAAGAGCATCAGGTAGGAATTACGATAAGAAAAAAGGAAGAATTATGACCACCAATGGTGTATATGGCATAAATCCAAGTCCATGCACTTATGTGGATTTGAATAATGAAAAGCCTATTAGACGGGCTAGAACATTAAAATTTACCCATATATTTTTACCCATTTATCCATAACAACAAACTGTCGGGACTTGGATTTTGCCACATATACCATCGGTGGTCATAATTATTCCTTTTTATTATCTCATTAATATAATTGCATGATCAGTTATATGATCACCGCCAATTAACACAAGCTATCACTAGTTTAGTAGCAGTAGCTTCTGCTAACACTAAAGCTATCTGCCTGTAGTGCCTGATGGCTGGAGTGAGAGATAGCAGCAGTCTAGTTGTGGAGTCTGGTAGTGGAGAATGGGCAGACAGGATTAGATGTCCTCTACTGCTTCATCCCTTCAGCAAACTCCCTCTTATCCTGACATCAAAGTGGGCACCGAGACTTCCTTTCTGGGACAACGTAGACTGTGTTTTTGTTCCGTTCGTCATCCTGCTACGACTCAGGCTTATCCAAATAGGCACTGCACAGCAGGACTGTTGAGAAGAGGAGCCTGGTGAGCGTATGTGTGATCTGAACGAGTGTATCACTCTCTCTCACCCTCCGCTCCTCTCCATCTCCTGCTTTTCATTCATGTTCTCAGGGCAAAACTAATGGAAGTAGCCAGATAAACCTTTCTTTGCCTCAGGACGCTCTGGGATGGACAGTACTTACTGGATTTCTGAAGTTTCCTCTTTTATATTCCATACACTCTGTTGGTGTGTTGAGGCTGGGTTCAATCTGGTGAGTCAACTCTAATGAAAGGAAATAGCTGTTGTTTTACCCAAACACAGGTGTGCAGCGACAGTGTAAATTGATGAATTATTTAACCTTTAACCTTTATTTAACCCCACTGAGATTAAAAATCATTTTCCAGTGGAGACCTGACCAAGAAAGCAACATCAAAACAAACACAAACGTGACAAACAACATACAACACTGTACAAAAGCAAAATACAATCAAAATCGCATAAAAGTTAAGAGCAAAGTCATAATTTGTCCTATAAGCACTCAAAAGGCAGTAGTCCAATGTCAGGCCAACAACATCATACCAAATCTGTACAAAGTGTGGGCAGCTCGTTATTGAGTCTGCCTCAAAACGCTTCATAATAAGTTTAAACTGCCCAAGAGAGACCAGCTGCTCGGCTTTAAGTCATATTACATTGAGCTTTATGAAGAGGGAATAGAACACATAAAAGCACTTTGTCTCATTCGGTTGTGACCTCAGGGATAAATAACAAAAACAATTTGTGTAAAGAGTAATTTTCCACCACGTTTTTTCACGTTTTATGAGAGCACAGATAATAAGGAGGCAGAGCACGAACGGCCTTATAGATCCAGGGAATACGAGCAGGCAGGCAGGGCAGAGCAGAGAATCCGAACATATTGGGTACAATGTGTGAGCAGTGAGCGCTTTACAGTCTGTAGTAAACCTCTGTGACTCACAGTGTCTCAGGCATTTAGACAGTGGGGGGGAGGCATGTGAATATAAAACATCGCTTTCATCAAGTAGCATGGCATAAAAGTGTCTGCAACCAGTTCCTTTTTAGCTGTAAAATGAAAAACATGATTTATTCTCAAATTAAAATTCAATAGGTGGATGAAGGTTACAATAGGTGGAATATTTTTTTAGTCTATTTTGCGAGTTTGTAAACATCACAAGTACAGTAATGCCGCCTGTTTGCCCAGGACAGCTGATCCATCGCTTATGATCTGCTGTCTTCCTCTTTCTTTCCTGACTCCACGCCTGTCATTCTCTATAATAACTCATGCTACAGGGCCATAAATAGTTTATACACTTCATGTGGGAAGCATCTCAAACAGATTGAGCAGATGTGCCTATGCCACAGTGCCACTGATGAATTAGGATAAGCCTATGACATTTTAAATGAAGCCGTTCTGGTGTAGCCTTATCAGCCACGACCCTTCTGAATCAAAATAGCAACGCATCCTCTTGCGATAAGAGTGGCATTGGTATTTGTCTACATGATTTGTTTCTAAAGATTCTGTCTCTGCTCCTTAACAACAAAAACATTCATTTTATTGGATGGGGGTGGAGTGAAAGTGTTATCCTTTGTGTTGTCTGGCCGTCTGCATTTCAATTTTACACCCCAGTAGGTTTGGTTAAGCCCATCCAGACAGACAGGGAGAGCGGGGAGACCTTTAAGAGAACTTGAAAACACATTTTGTACAAACAGGTGAGTCTAAATGCTGATACAGGAAGACTGGCTCCCTGTGAGATTAGGCAGGTGGCTGTGTTATTTCAAGATCGCCTGCAATCAAGACCAAACTAATTCAGGAAGTGACTGATTACAGTGGGCAAATGGTAAGCTGTGGGAAGTCCTGCCATGTGTTCATCTACAGCCATGATTAATGCCATGATTGATACACAGCAAGACAGATACAGACTTATATGCATGCAAACATAGATACACAGTAGATACATGCATACACACATACTGTACATACATGAGAAAAAGAGATAACTTACTGTATACATCAGCTACGTGTTCTTAAGTGTCCCCTGCACCTCATTTTACCACAATACAGTAAAGACAAACCAAGACCTCATGCTCTGTTGCTATGGTATCAAGACAATGAAAGGAAGCCCTCGGCTCTATACTGCATGTGTCCATTCAGAAAATAAAGAAATAAATAAGCGCAGAGAGAAACACCGCGAAGAATTCCCCTGAATGACACATTATTCAAAATAGGTCGACTTAACCCCTGGCACGCTTCAAGACATGTGCACACTTATACACTCACAAACTGGTTTTTTTTCCTCCAGCTTCCTATTATGTAAACTGCTCAGAGAAGTCAAGGCTTGTGTCAGGCTTGAAATGCTTGGTACAGTGTGTGTGAGAGTCTAGCAAAGTTCACAGAAACTGCAACGTTAAGCCTGAGTGACGGCACTTCTCCTGGCTAGTGAGCCTGCATGAGGGCAGAGCGTGATATGTTCGAAAAGGACCAGCATATATATCACTGTTCCCTCTATTCCCTTTGTCCGTTCATGTTGTGCACGCCATTGCCCCACACCCTCAATCAGCACAGAGGGTGTTTAGTGAGCGAGCGCACCACTTTGATGTCTGATGATGTGCACGCCGGTGCTGTTTTATCATGGCATAGATTATACACAACTGAAGTGAGCGCTTTTAGTTTGAATTCCCCTGAAGATCTCGACGCATTAGAATATGAATGAGATCTGTTGCATTTAATCAAAATATGTTTGATTGCCCTGTCTGTTGATTAGGACAGTGAAAAGAGCATGAGCACGAGCTTCAGTGGTAAATAGGAGGTTTGCCTACACCCGATCAAGATTTTTTTTAAAGCCTCTTAGTTGGCTACCCAACCCTGCCTGAGAGACCATGTTGACCCAACCTCTGCAGCTGGAAGACAAGCAGAGCCTGCATGACAGCTCAAAAGCTAAGCCCACAACAAGTCTCTGGGGATGACAGTCTTTGTTTTGCATTCCGCTGATGCATTATATCCAGAAAATACTGGCGGTACACTGGCAGACGCTCAAGTAAATACACAATTGTAAACACGGCATTTCTCCATTTTCATACCGTGAAACATGACTTTTTTTGTGTGTTTTCCCAAGATGAGCATTGTTGGGAAATTGCACTATGTCCGGCTTGTTGCTATGGTATCTAGTGGAAGGAATCCATGCGTAGTGGCCTAATTGGTGACATTGTTATCATGGCAGTTGCATTAACATCAGTCCAGCCTCATTTGAGACAAAAAATATGACTCCATGGTCACCCCACTACTGGCTTTGGTATGTTTTTTGTTTTCATTAGATATAAGATTTATTTTTGGCATTTTATGCTTTATTGAGAGTGAGACAGTGAGAGAGAGACAGGAAGGTATGGGAGAGAGAGGGGAGGACATGCAGCAAATGACCGTGGGCCGGATTCGAACCCGGGTCGCTGCGGGAAGGACTGAGCTTTAAATGGTACACGCTCTACTCAGTGAGCTACCGGGCACCCCGATAGAAGAAGTTTTTAACTCTCCAACTGATTTCTACTTCGTAATGACATTAGCACATGTTTACTAATGTTGGTAAGAGACTGTGGCTATTTTGCGGTGTAGCTGCATTGGAAGATCGCTTTTTCCATTTCACGTTCCTCTTCAACTCAAATTGCATCTTATCTCCAGCTACATATAATGTGATCGCCATGGAGAACCCCAAAAATCTCATTATATGAGATGAGATATCCAGTTCAACCATCGTCTAATCATGACCAAGAACATGAAGCTGTATCAGTTCATGAAAGTTGAGTTCAATAAACCACCTGAACATGCTTGCTGGATAACTAAACCTCCTAGAACAATGCACCACAGTTGTCTGGAGATATTTAAGTACCAGGCAGTATTTAGCACTACACTCTACCAATGTTGGGTTTTTTTAGCCACAGTTGGTCCACGCCAACTCCACTCCACACAGCCCATTTCTCACTTCTCACTTAAAATGTGCTCTTGGTCTGCAGCACTTGGCAACATGTTCTCTCTCCTCCCAGCCCTCAGTATAGCCTAAATCACACAGGAGCTGAACTTAAATTACATCAAAAAATCTCCACAGGAAACATCCAATTAATGCATCGCTCAGTTATGTATCATGGAGGGAGAACGGTCCCACTGGTGCACTTCCAAAGAAAAATGTAGCTTTTAGGAAAAGTCATAACATGATTTTGCACCCCAAGTGTTTGAAATTTGAATGATCAAAATAAAAAAGTGGAAAAAAAGTGAGATAATGAAAGGGAAGTTGTTTCTGAGTGAGACCGAATGACTCTCAAAGGATCCATCATCAAGACATAATGCCCAAATATTTTTAATATTATGGCATTGTTTAGACGTTAAAACTGGGTGGTCAAACATCATCCATCAATCCGGGTGTACATATTTATACATGAGTATATTGTTTTCTGATGTAACATTTCTAAATGGCTCTGCAGGCTGTTTTAAGCCAGAAGTGTCTCTAAAGCCTTTGATTATTGATACAAGGGTCTGCTGAGTGGGCGGTTTCGAGAAGGGTGAGCTGTCCCATTAGCTCAATGATGTTGAAATAGATCATGTCAGTGTTGTGTAGGTGGGTGTAGGCCTGATCAGTGGGAATATAATCAAATCAACAGCAGGGATTGATTGGAAGCTACAGAGTGGGGGTATTTACAGTGGAGCTGCCTAGGGGTGTTGGATGCCACATTTAATGAAACATCCATGAAGGACAGATACACTTAACCTCAAAAATATCCTGCGCTGAACTCCTTTTCTCTCCCAATATATATGTGTGTGTATCTTTGCAAGCAGTTCCTCTAATTATGACATAAGGGTTACTGGAAATTAAAGTGAATAAAATGAGCTTAATAAACTGCAGCATTGGTTGAAACAGCCCTAAAATTGCTTGATCACAGTGAATGGAAACATTAATGAAAATAACTAAAATGAATAATGAATTAATGAATGCACTGAATGAACTCTCTGATTAGATTCAGTGGGCTGAGCGACTGAGTGGCTGATGTGTGCGAGTGTGTGTCTGTCTGCTTGTCTATTTGTATTTCTCTGTGTATTTCTCATGTATGTGAGTGCTTGCATGTCCTGAGTGTGGAAGTGCATGTGAGGCAGCTGGAATAAAGACAGGAAGGAGCTGACAGACAAAGGCTAATCAGCCCTCTGATTCACAGAACATGTATGCAATGAAGCAACTAGGCATACACGAGCACATGATAATCTTCCGAGCTGGGGGTTCTTCAATCCCCAGTCGACTTGTTTTGTGTGCATCTCCGGCACTGTGCAAATCCAGCTCAGACCTCATGCTGGGAGTCCAGAATCCAACCTCCTGACATGCGTCATCACTTAAACACGAAATCAACCTGTGTTGATGAGCTGGGTGCGCAAATTATTCTCTCACAAGTTCCTGGCGATTTATTACCGTGTTTGGCCTTAAATGTGACTTCTGATCCTATACACGGTACCAAGTGGATATAAATCATCTATATTAGGATGGTCTCTTCAACATTACAGGCCTAATGAGCACTGATGTTTGCACAGATCCTGGTTCTCTGCTGCGCATTTCCCTTCCAGGGCTTATCAGGCGATTCCTGCTGACAGTGTTGACAGTGGCAAAAATAATCAGAGAAACCACATCCTTGCCTTTTTCATCACTAATGAGAATCAGCAAGGGGTTCCAGTAATCCATTGCGGACAGGGCCACGGGTCTGTCAGCCTGCGGCACATTTGAAAGGAATTCCCTAAGATGTCCTAACTTCAGGTGTAGTAATATATAAGGCAACCCTCTTTCCCAACACACACACACACACACACATACACCTGTGCACTGAATGCTAACATGCACCGACACTTTCCAATGGACAACAACATCCACTCCATATTAACCTTCAGCTGCTGTTTGCTCACTCACCCCTGAGCCCCATAGCTGTAGTAATAGCAGAGCTCCTCCATTACACATTTCTCTAGATTCATACATCTGGCAGATTCACGATTCTGCAAGAGTTCAAAGAGTGCAACATCGTGTGCTGCATAATCCAAACCTGGACAGTACAGGACTATGTAAGAGTAAAAAATCCCCCGAGTGTGTAGCTCACAGGAGGAGACACACCATTCAATTCCATACACCGTATGTGGATGTGTGTGTGTCTCCAGAGTCCCCAGAACTGTCAATCATGATCATCTGTGCCTTTGTGTGCATATGTGTGTGTGTGTGTGCCTGTGTTGTCGTATGAGTCATCATTATTTATCAGTGTTGATGTAAGGCCTCTTAAAAACCCATATTCCTTTAACGTGGCCGGCCAAGTTTTGATTTCCCACTGTGCAATGATGTTGAATAATGTGGGACAGATGATATCAGGGCCTGATTGGTCAGACTGCCAGTTGATGAATTTATGTGGCTTAGGATATGAAAATGATGTTGACATTGTAAAGTGCAGCATCCAGTAACTACACTGGCTTTTCAGTGGTTACGTTTGCTCTGAAGCAAATATAACATTAATATTCAACATATACAATTGCAACAGATGACACATACTGCATAGACAAACAGACAGATAGATAGATAGATAGATAGATAGTTAGATAGATAGATAGTTAGATGGATAGACGGATAGACGGACAGACGGACAGACGGACAGACGGACAGACAGACAGACAGACAGACAGACAGACAGACAGACAGACAGACAGACAGACAGACAGACAGACAGACAGACAGACAGATAGACAGATAGATAGATTGATAGATAGATAGATGGATGGATGGATGGATGGATGGATGGATGATGGGTAGATAGATGGATAGATGGATAGATGGATGGATGGATGGATGGATGGATGGATGGATGGATGGATGGATGGATGGATGGATGGATGGATAGATAGATGGATAGATGGATAGATGGATAGATGGATGGATGGATGGATGGATGGATGATAGATGGATGGATAGATAGACAGATAGATAGATAGATGGATAGATGGATAGATAG
>OMOV01098430.1:0-11173 GCA_900312565.1 Beryx splendens | reverse complement strand
GGAGAAAACGGTGAATGTAGAAGGAGTAGAGAAGAGGATACTGTGCTGTACTGGTGATTTATCCTTTTGCTGCTTTCACTGTTATTGAGTAGTTGGGACCATGACCAATTAGATTACCCTATAGATGTCCTTACTTGTTCCAGTCTCATCAGGAAGGGCAGGTAAGGGTTTGGAAAAGGAAATTCCATGCCATCGGCCAATGAAATGGTTTTTGACTAAAATCAGACGATCAGTCTGTGATGGGTGGATAAAGAGATAGAGTCACCTAAATGCAAGGCTGGATGTCATACTTTGTGACTGTACGCTCTCAGTTAAGGTGTGTGTGATCTAAAAAGATTTTTGGTGGGATGACACATTGGAAAGGCAAGGTAGAACTGTCTAGAAGCTGTCAGGGACCTTTTCATTCCGTTTCTGGATCCCTCCTGTTTCTGAACAAGACCTATTTCCTATTCCTGACTTCAGTTATTTGCTTTCCTTTATTGTCACTGTTTTTGTTCCCATCCTACTCTCTCTTAAGTCTCTCTCTCTCTCTCTCACTCTCTAATTATCCATTTGTCATGTCACAATTAATGACAGTTTCGTCCTTACTTAGGTCACTGCTCTCATCTAGCAGAACAAGGTCTTAGCATCTACAGATATTAACATACTTATACACACACACACACACACACACACACAAAACACATACACATAGTAGCAGTGTCTTTTTGTTTTTTCTTTTTTATTGTGAGGCTTAGTACTGTCTCTTGGGATAGCTTGTCGCCACCATCTGCCACATGATCCAGCTGGGATCAGACACCAAGGTGTGCAACCTGGCATGAAACACGCACACACACACACACACACACGCACTGTTGAAATATGCATATGTGGAGGCACACTCTTTATAATTGCTGTTAAAATCTCACAACCAGGGAGCACAATTTGATTTATACCCACAACACTTTTTGAAATATTTTACTGTTACCAGTTTGGGGAATATATACTAATTTATTGCAGACACATACATACATTCTTCTATCACCACCCAAGCACAGCGATGAAAACACAGACGCATGAATAAGAGTTAGGTTTTGAATAGACGGAAGACTCACATTGTGTTTTTATCAAAATGCGCAAACACACAAAAACACACACGCACATACGCACGGCACAGAACGCAAGCGGGGCACAGGTGTTTTCTCGGAGAAGGGTGTGGTCCCAGCTGAGGGTTGGCTATCATAACAATCCCAGATTTCTCCAGCACTGCAGTGCCCCCCTCAAAAAAAGAAAGAAAAAAAGGGAGAAAAAAAATCTGCACCTTCAGGATCTTTTCAGCCATTTTTTTACCCCTCCTCCCTCGCTTGCATTTGGTGGTGAGGATCGTGTTTCATATCTGCATCCTTGCACTTCCTGGCACCTCTTCCTCCTCCTCCTCCTCCTCTTCCTCCTCAGCTCGTTATGTAACGCTGCACTGCGCTCCACTGCGCTTCTGCCCAACCGGCCGACGGTAGGGCGACACAAGGGGATGAATAAAGTAGACGTGGCAAAATGGAGCTCGGATGATTTAAGTGGCTGTGAAAACATTGGGCAGCACAGAGGAGCGAGGAGACACGCACACACAGAGAGAGGACTGCTGGGCAGCAACTGAGATAGATCGAGGGCTATGGAGATCAAACTTAGGGAAAGATACAGAGATGATCACAGACTGTAAAGTTACAGATTACAGTGGCTTGTGTCACTATAGGATTTTAATAATGATTATGGAGGCAGACTGTGGGGTTGAATGTAGACAGTGTGAGTCACAGATCCACAGGCACAGAGTGAGAGAGAGCAATGGAGAGAGTTAGAGGCAATGGTCATCACTATGAAAAAACAAATCATGCTTGTCTCTAATGCGCCTGGTAGTGATCACTGATGGACAAGTTGTTTAACTCCCAATCACATTAATGTTACCATAAACATTGATAGGCATGATTAAGGCTTTGTCAATAACTGGGAGGGACGGGTGTTGGCTGGCGGAGTTTTCACGCTAGATTAGATGAAAGGTCAGGGGAAATGAGAGAAAGAGCGAGGGTAGCAGGGAAAAGGGAAGGAGGGAGGGTGTGAGAGAGAGAGAGAAGAGAGAGAGAGTTTTTGCTCTGCAACAGCCATCGACAAATCAGATAGAAGCAATGGCTGTGTGGGAATCAGCGCTGCGTGAGGCGTGTGCCTCTGTTACCATCCTGAAGGAAAAAAGAGGCAGAGAACACGCAAAGATAAAGGGCGGATGAAGAGAGGGAAGAAAATGAAAAGAGACAAGGAAGACATACAAGTAGACAGACAGGAAGGACAGGTAGTGACAGATCTGTAGTTGCCATCCAAATCCCCCAGCCTCAGCATTGGGGAGGGTAAGGTCAAAATGATATGTCTTGTTAGAAATGTATAAAAAGAGTATAAAAGGAATATGCAAGCGTAGTGAAGGGTGTTATAGTGTGACCTTTTCGATTGCACCAGATTTTTACACAGCCAGACTGACAGGACTGGACTTCAGAGTACTGTATGTCCCATTACCTGTTGTTATTATTTTTTTAATCCATCAGTAATGTCTTTGGCCCTGTATAAGAGACCTACCCTGCCCTGCCCATCTGTCTGCTCGCAACATGACTCATCACTCTCTGGGGTCCTGTTTTGTTTAGGAATCTAAGTTTGCATCGGGGGCTACTGGTGTCTCATCAAATTCCTGCATTGTTTTACACAGGCAGTTTGTTAAAGGCACGAGAGGGGACACTTTAGAGCAAACCACAGCCAGCATTCCATGATTAGTATCTCTTTTTTTTTTTTCAATTAGAATTTTCCCGCTGCGCTCTCCTCCTTTTCCGCTCTTTTTGCCTTGCTTGCTTGAGTGTAGAATCAGGGTCATGTTACCGCTGGGGGAGTCAGATGAGGACTTAATTAAGTGGGGGGAAACTCTCCCGTTGTAAAAGAATCTGACTCTAGCTGTCTGTGTGTCTAGGTGTGGAGGAAGCAGCGACTGGAGCTGCCCTCCGTCCCCTGTCCTCATCTTCTCTGTCTCGGTGTCAAACTCGGTCTACTCCGCAACTCTTGCAGCTGTGTTGTCGCAATCAGTGAACGACAGCAGTTATGGCGGTTGTGATGTGGAAGAATTCAAATTCATGGCCCATTTAGTTCTTGTATGGTGGCCCCGGTGTCTCATTTTTTAATATATCTGAGGGAATAAAACAGGATATCATCTGTGCTAGAGCCAGTGTGCGTTTCCATTCCAGTGGGTGAAATTGCTACCACTGGTGATGCTATGCCTCATAATACGGCACTGTGACTGGGCCTGGCCAGCTTCCCTGCAGATAGAGGGGCGGGCGGCTGTGCAGCAGTGTGTTTCACTCTATAAGACTGATTAGTATTGTATGCCAAGCAGGAGACGTCATGCTCACCACGGATTTACTCCCAGAATCCTTCGCTGTGAGCAGGTCTCACTGAGAGTTGGGGATTGGGATGGTGAAACAGGGAGGAGAAATAAGTATGCGAGAAAAGAGGGATAAGAGAAATTTGGATGAAAGGAGGTGTAAAAATCAGGGAGGGAATAAGAGAGGAGTATAATATGAGAAAAAGCGGACTAAATCGAAAAGTATTATTTATTTGTTACTAAATTAAACAATTAAATGAATTAATTAAACACAATGTAGGATTTTAACACACTAACACACACACACACACACACACATTCACATTAACTGCATACTAGATACATGTTCTGTCTCATTGATGCAATGTAGTATTTGTGTGTGTCAGAGTCAGAGATTCTGTGTACGAATGCCTCCCCATGGCCATTCAATCACTATCTGCAGCATCACCCAAGTCCTAATGACCTGAGCAATTTCAGCTGACTGATTGAATTACTGCCCCTCTGCAAAGAGACGGACCTTGCCTTAGTCCCTACAGTACATTCATATTTTACAGTTACAATTACAGTTGTGGGTCCAACTTTCCCTTTCTCTACAGAATTTAGGCCACTATATTTGGGATGACACAGTCCATTTTGAGTAAGAGTTGCAACACGAGGAAAATTGAAACTGAAAGTAGACGGAATATGTCAGAGCTGGTCGGGTAAAGGAGGGGTGAGACAGGATGGGAAGATGGTCTTCTCTGCCCTGGGTATCATATGAGGTCAGGCTACTTCTTCCAGACACTGTTCCTTCTGCTTGGATGGAGCCCTGCTCGCTTAATCTCCCCTTTGGAAAGAACTCAGAAAAAGAGTCAGAGGAATAAAAGGAATATGTGAGGAAAGTGTTGCAACTAGGCCATTGCTGTGAGGAAAGAGGCAAAGTGATGGGGTGTGTTTTGCTGGTAGGCTGAGTGTGTTTAGTTTTGTTATATACTACACACCCGCACACGCACACACAGACACACACAAGTGTGTTAAGTTCTGAGCACCATCCTAAATGTAGTCAGGTCTGCCGTTGATTGAATAACACAGAGCAACAATGTGCTGGCTTTCCAGCGTCCTCTTAAATAAGGAGTTATTTATGTACATGCTCCCACCCTTTTAATGGTGTTGTTTACTTGTGTGGAAGAGAGGTCTGTCTCCTTTGGCAGCTTGATGGGTTGGCAGGGGCTGTGACAAGTGGCACTCTGCTGCAGTGAGTCATGGGCTCTACAGACTAAAGGTGAATGCAGACGTCTTATTGCCGTCCCAGACAAATTTTTCACATCTACGAAAATCTTTCATCATGTACAATAGTTGGCAGTCTTCGTTCAGTATGACAAGGTCAAGGATAGCTAAGAGTCTGAGGCTCGCCAAAGTTCTGGCACTGTCAGAAATTTGGGCCCATATTCGTGTAGTATGATGAATTCCACGACACTCTTCTGGAGGGTGACCAATTGGGGGCACAGTAGGAAATGATGGCATATTAGCGTGCCAGCTGTATAAAATGTAAACAAAACCAAACATGTCCAACTCAAAAGTAAAGCGTGACGAAGGTTCCAAAATCTGTTGACATATAATAAGAGGGCTTCTTGAGGCAAAACATTGCTGTCATTACCGCCTGCTGTTTCACCAACACCATTTTTAAATTGTCCGGGTCGCTTTTTTCCTGTGTCAGTCGACACAGGGTGTCAAAACTCAGTTGGTGTGGCATCGGCTGACGTAGGACACAGCCTCATCATTCAACCAATCACACAATATGACAATGGTACGGCTTCAGTTCAGTTCAGGCTGATAATCAAAATTGTACTTCTCTCAAATCGCAGTCTGACAAAGTCAGTGCAAAAGACGATCACAATCGCACGGTCTGCAAACAGCTTAAGGGAGAGTGACTAGAGTGACTTGTGGCAATGAGGAAAGGCAGGCTTTCACCTGTCTGTTAATCAACTGGAGGCTATTAACCCATGCAGCAGGAGGATGGGGCACCCAGACACCTTATGAGACAGTTCACTGGCTTAAAAAAACAACAACAAACACATACAGAGCCACACACTTGAGCAAACACACAAAGACCACAGTGTGCCATCGTTGTACTGCTATAATCTGCATTTACTGCTCTGGCACATATCCGTGATGAAAGTAAAAATGTGGCTTTCTTCCAAAACATGCGTGTAGTGGGTGAACAGTCCATTTAAATTCCATTAAACTACCACAGCTGTACTCCCTGACCTTCCCCAGCCTCTAGCATCATGGAGGGTTTGATGTCTTATCCGACGGTGCCGAGGACGTTAGCTGCGGCCAGGAGGGAGCCTTTGATTTGTTGCCGCCTAACAGCCTCCTCTTTGAAACCTCCCATTAAGTTTCACCACCTCCTCCCCTTCGTAGCATGTCATGGCTGTTCCACACGTAATGCCTGCGATTAGTGACCGATTAAGGATATCACAATGGCCGCTGTGGAGATCAGTGAACTCTCGCTGCAGTCAGAATTTTCACACAGTGTGTCTGAAGTGTGTCGCCATTGAATGATATGTGGTTACAGCCGGAGACCTATAGCTTTTTAAGTCTCTACCATCTTCACAGGCACTAGCTGTGGAAGTATAACTAACATGACCAAATTTGGCCATGACTATGACCAAGACAGTTGTGGTACAAACAGTGATATATCTTATAACGACTTCATAAGTATATACTAACCATATCTGTTTGATGAAAACTAAATAGTAGATGGTAAATAATAACCCATCATCTATCTCTCTCTGTTACTTGCAGATGGTGAGGGGGGAGAGGTGTCCCCCCCAATGGGAGCTGGCGTGGACAGCAACAGCTGGCACTTCCGCTATGGCCCAGGTGGGCCTGGTGCCCCCCCACAACACCTGAAACCTGGCGAGGTTCCCCCAGAAGCCTTCATCATCCCTGGCTCCCCCGCCATCATATCCATTAGACAGAACCAGGGAGGAGAAGATGACAAGAGTGATTTCATCACCTTTGGAAAGAAAGAGGAGGCCAAGAAGAAGAAGAAGAAGAAGAAGGAAAAGAAAGACAAGAAGGATAAGGGCAAGGATGATGGGGATGAGTAGAGGAGTAGGAGGAGAAAGAGTAAAGAAGGAAAGGGCGTTGTTAAAACAGAGGTACCAACCAAAGTCCACCGGGCAAAAAGAAAATATGAAAAGTATTAGAGATTTCCCAGCTCCACATTATCACATATTTTCACTCTTAATATTTTAAAGCTCTCTCTGTTGTGAACCTGGCCTTATCAAGATTTATTTTACCTCTAATCTCTTGCTGAGGTAAATTATTAATCTTGCCTTGATGACAATAAAATGATTGATTTTCCTCCATGCCCCCTTGTGCCTATGCACCCTGAGCCAAATCATGTCTCCGAAGGACCGCTCTTGCCCTCGTCCTCTGTTTTTTTACCGTTTCACCCACTGGGCACGTTGGCACCTCTGTCTTACCCCCTCCCCAACCGTGATGTGTAAACCATTCTCTCTCAGAGAAGACAAATACTTTGTACTACAACAACAACAAAACGCTGTGCCAGCTGACGAAAAAGAGAAAAAAGGAAATGTCAAGAAAAAAGAAAGTAACCAGAAGAAACACAAAGAGTGAATAAAATGTATGTGATCTGCAGCTGGACACACACAACTTGTAAATAGCACAGGAGAGAGTCACTGAAACTAAGGCTAATATGACACTGCTGCAGATTCCTCTGGTGTTTACCAACAGTGTTCCCTGAGATCGCGATGAAAACACATGCACACACACACATGCATACTCACACACACTCAAATATGCAAACACAAATACACACACGTATCATGACAAGGTGGACACTGAAAGCACTGAGGGCCTAGAGAGATAAAAAAAGGAGACAAAATCAACCAACATCAATGAGATGTGCTTATAAATAGACACTGCAAGCTTTTTGCCCTGCACAGCCTCCTTTGCGGTGCACATGTGTACATCAGCTCTCTCAGGATGGAAGCGGCATCCTCTGCAGCCACTCCTTATCTGCTCACTGCATTTTCAAAGGACACAGAGAGTTACATCTCTAGCAAGAACCCCAACTGCTTAATGCAGAGTGCAACAGAAAGACGGAGAGATAAGAAGATACCTGAAATTCTCCTGAGGACCACGGAGAGGAGAGTCCAGCTGAGCTGGCTTGTGACTCAGCCTTCAGTCACTGGACTCTGATGAAACCTTGTAGAACATCAGGAGGTCTCAAGCTTTTGATAATACCTTCTCCTCTCCCCCTTCCACTCGGCAAAAGCCTGACGCTTTCTGCTCTGAATGTTTGGTAGCAACCAGTCCTTACCTGATACCCTGATCTTACCACTGCTCACCTGCCTGTACTTGCCCTAAGCTACCACAAGCTACCCTCTCCTCCCCAAGACCCAACTGCCTTTCCCCCACTTTCACCCAGCCCGCTGCCTCTTCATGTGATGATGAAATTTGTGAACTCTATCTCTTTTAATTTGTTCTCTGAGGAGACAATTACCTACTTTCTTATGATCTTCTTTTTTCCTTTCAGCTTTAACAGCAGTGTTTTTGCTTGACATACCCACCCCCCTTTACCCTCAATCACTATCCTATTCTGGCCACTGGCATAGACTACCCCCCAACCCCCCTCTGATCCCCTGCTCAGGAACGATCCTGGGAATGGCCTACTCTGAACATTGTGGTGTGCTGGCAACAGCATGGAGTAATGTGGACAAGGCCTGGGGAAGCCCAGTCGGGGGTCTGCGCCGTGAACTCTTGTCAGACGTCTCTCTAAGTGCAAAACGGTTCAGTGCTTTTAACTTGTGAATACTACAGTACGCTGTTCATTTCCTGTTTGTAGTCACTGATGAGAGGGGACCAGGTGGGATGGGGCAGAAGACAGGGGTGGAGGTCTGGGGCGAAGTGAGGAGACAGGTGCCGTGGGCTGGCCCTCCCCTTCCATATACCAGAGAATAAAGTTCTTCTTCTCCAAATTGATTGTTTAGGATTGTTGAGTCACATACTGGCTTTTATGTACGCTGTAAATAGCGTAGGCTTTTCATAGATTGTCTCTACATAAGTAAATGAAACCTGCTAAAAAAAAATATGGGCATCTAGGGATTCCCATCCCACAGCTCTATCCCACCAATCCTCTCTCAGGAGGTTTTGAAAAGGGGCAGAGACTTGCCTCAGACCTGCTTCTATTGGTTCCCCTCCCCTGCCTGTAACTTGTTGCCACGTCCCCAAAGTTTTGCGGCTCAATATGACGTCACTCCACTAAGTGGCTGCTGCATGTACTGCTCAAAGGAAACACATACTATATAGAGAAATATATATATAAATAGATAGATGGCTATGATTTTATTCTTTTGTATTATCATTTTACTTCATGACTCGCACAGGAGATATTTGTATGTACTTCTGTCTCTGCCAAGCATCCTCTACATACTACACACTTCACACTCCACAGACGGTGGTGTTGTACGGCATCAACTAAACCTCTTTAGATATTTGTAAATGCTATAGTGTGATACCCTCGAACGCAATGTTTGTTTTTTCCTTTTACCAAATATGATTTATGTTTTTGAGAACAAGCAAAGAAAAAAAAAAAAAAAAAAAGATCACTCTCTGTGTCCGGCTTTGACATGACGATCTAACTAACACTGTAATATTGTAACTGAAATATGTATGATCTTATGATGAGCTATCTCTTCCCTTTCACTCTACTTTCAACAAAAAAATGAAAAATGACTGAAAAAAATATTCCAATGTAAAAAAAGGTATATGTAGTGTATGCTTGTGTTTAGTGGGCGTTCATGCTGTCATTCTTTCCCAATGTATGGTGGTGAACTATGGTGGCAATGTGCTGTCCTCAGTGGATCAGCACAGATCTGTTGTACAACCCTTTTTTGTATACCCCGCTCATCAACTGTAACGGTGAAGTAGTGAATTTCATTTATTTTCTGGCTTTCTTTTTTATTTTACCTAAATGGATACAGTGGTAATGTGTTTTGTTTATAAATCACTAATAAAGTTTTCTTTCTTAAAAATGAGATGGAGTTTGTTGTCTTGGGAGCATGTCTGGGGAGGGGTTAGAATAAGTAAAAATGTGTAGATACATGGTCACACATGAATAATACACCTTTATTTTCTATATTATATTCTGTCTCCCTCTCAAAATGTGACACACACCTAATGTTTGCTGTGGAAAACTGCATATTAGAGAGCTTATTATAGAATATAATTGAAGTTTGTTAATAGCTTTGTTTAGGCATTTGTTAACATAACCTTTAAGAGCATGCAGTTCATCTGTATTATTGACATACTGTGCGATGAATGTGATTTTTTTAAATGATAGCTTTATGGAATCAAGATGAAGACACAGTCAAGAGTGAGAAAGAGAATTGATCTTTTAAGTTGGACGGCGAGAGCGCACATCTCATCGCATCAGTGAGAGGAGGACAGACAGACCATCTACAGGCTTTAGGCTCTCTTCTATCGCATTCGCTCACATCCCTCTCCCCTCTCTGCACTGACAAGTGGTCAGAAAGGCTCAGTCCCTGCAGAGATGAGAGAGACAGGCTGAGTGACCTGCCTCACATTAATCTCTCGCTTCTCCTTGTGATAGCCATGGCCACAGATGGTCCAAACAGTCCCTAGTGAAAGGAAGCTTTCAGACCCAACGCAAACCTAATTTAATAGAGTGGCTAAAGTAGATTGATTCGGTCCCAGCGGGTAAGTTGTTTTTCAGAAAAAAATGTCACATAGGAGAGACATCGATCATGTTGGCCTAGATACAATGCAACATCATCATTCATCAATACTTTTATCCAGTCATCACATAAACTTGCTTGTATCTATAAATTATGAAATATCACCCATCTTCTACAATGCCAGATCCAAAATATAGACTTATAATAACACTGATAACAATTCACATAATGCATGAAAGACAACATTTCAGTTCAATAGTGAGCTGACATGTCCACTCGTTAGTAAATATTTGTAAAGAAACCGATTTTTCTTTTGACTGAATAGTTTCCAAAAAGGTCATTTAGAAATCTTGGAATTTTCTAATCACTCTGGACTTCTTTCCCATTTCAATGTTGTTGGTTGTTGGTCTAGTCTCTGCAACATTTCTGACTTATTCATGGCCAAGTGTTCAATAGATGTTTATCAAGTGGGACTACGAGCTGTATTCCTTTTCTTCTGTATATCTTCTCTGATACTTCTCACTCAGCCCTTTGAAAAAGATAATATAAGTCTCCCTCTTTGACTTTCATCTTGCAGCCTGGAGAGGGAGACAGCAGTGAGGAGAGTTCAAGGGTTCATATGGTAATTCTGTTGCAAAAATTCTGTCTCGCTCTCTCGCTCTCTCAGACAGACAAGAAGGTTTCTATGGTTACAACTAGTAGGGGACAGGTCTCTATGGCAACAGCCTTACACACTCAGCGAACAGTGGAAGGTAGAAACAGTGGGGGGCAGGGGACAGGGTGGAGTGTGTGTGTCATATCTAATAGACAGCACTTCAAAGAGGTTCATGACTGTTGATTTGACATGCCGTTTTTCTCACTGACATTTTTACTATCCTTAAGAACAGCAACCCCATGCAAGAACAACACCCTAAGTGTTTAACATAAACCACTAACACCCACACATTTAAAACATCCATTTGCCTAGGAACAGCTCCATATTCCCAAGAGCATTGTCAAAATGGGTTCTGGCCTTTCTGCATTTTGTCTCATTTCAGCTCTCTCAGTAATACAAACACATAAAAGATCGGAAGAGCACACG
>OMOV01098427.1:40456-51154 GCA_900312565.1 Beryx splendens | reverse complement strand
ACACACACACGCACGCACGCACACACACACACACACACACACACACACAAACACAAACATTTGTGTAAGCCAGGTGACCTTGTACTGATGTGACGAAGCAGAGTCTCCATGGCGACGCACCTGAAAGCTAACAAAGACACCGTGCGCCATCTTCATAATATTCCCAGCTTGTAACTCAGAAATAAGATTGATAATTGTTTTTGTCTAGACACAAAGGAACAGCATTCTGCAGCGCCTCGCTGTGATTGCCGGAGGGCTGGATTAGAAATAACAAATATGTATAGCGGCGCAGCAGTGTGATAAGACAGCAGAATGTGAACGAACAGAAGGATAAAGAATTTCAAGCACTCCCAAAGGTATTCGTACCAGGGAAATTAAATTAGAGCATTTGGAGGAGGACGGTGCGCCTCAGCCATCGGAGATCATATAATGAAAGGTGAAAATGGTGAAAAGGAGAATGACTGAAAATTGCAAAACCTTTGTCAAACACATACACCAGCCGTTTAGTTCAGACTGCACGGAGATGGTATTGTACTATGGTGATAAATCAATGCATAATATTCACAGATGATGCTAAGTTTAGCCCACATACGTCTCAGCCTGATGTCAATTAGGACACAAGCTGTGAAGTGATAAGAGCTGCAGGGCTATAGGTGTAAATTTGAAGGCATCGTCTCTGTTCTCCCAGCTCAGCGTGATGGCTTGTGGCTGGCTGCCAGCCGAGTTGTTTATGCTCTGTGGCAATCGATCTTTTCCAGGCCAGATGGCTGTGATTGCTTTGGGAAGGGGAGATATCTGCTCTACCTGACAAGGATTATAATCACATCTGTCGTCATGAGCTATTATTTTTCAAATATTGCTTTAACTCTCACTTAACTGGTGTGTCTTTTGTTTAACAGTAATTGATGTCATTCATGATGTGTGCATGAAATTACAAAGAAGTAAGAATAAACAAACAATTAATACTACTTTTGCAAACCTCTGAGTCACAATCCTCCTGAGACCCGGCAGAAAAAAGGTTTTAGCATTTTATTTTTTGAGATATTATTCAAGTCTCTTGGATGAAAAAAACATGTTGCAGTAAAATGTTTTTCAAAAATTCTATGTATTGATTTTTTTATCGAACGCTCCTTGTAGTGGACATCAGTTCTGGGTTCATGTGAAAATGCAGATGAAAACATGGAGGTGCAGATGCTTCTGGCCCAAAGGGCTCCACATTTGGGGTCATCATTTGTGACTGTTTCCTCTGAACTCTCAGCGTCCTCTGCTGTACCCTGTCCCACTTCATCCTCATCATCTGAAAACTCTTTGTCTGAGCCTCCCTCAACACTTTGAGCAAAATTCTCTCTGCTTTAGTCCATTCTGTCTCCTAAAATGTTATAAAATCAGGTAAAGTAGCAAGTCCTACTGTCCTCCACACTGGACACTGACAAACAGTGTCATATTCAGAGGGTTACATTTATTGTATACCACTGAAAACTTACTGAAGTGTAGTTAACACACTCCTTTTCTAAAACCAGACTCTGCAGAAACACCATATCTACATAATTTTAAACACTTATCTCTCTTGCACCCTTAAAATGGTGTGGTTTAGATTGCATTTTGAAATGGAAAAGCCCAGGATGTCCTCTACACACCGCAACAGGTTTCAGTATGATAACATATATGGTGGTTGAAATTAAGCCCAGAGAATCATTTCCCCTGCAGAGGACAAAAATGAATTGCCGGGTCTGAACCAAACAACACACCCTGTTTCAAATTAAAACACATGCACACATGGATAAACCTTTGCATCCTTTCCTGGGGTAAAAAAATGGAGTAGAACCAAGAACGTCCCAGAGTGCTCCTTGTTTACATGTGTTCATATAATGTTGTGATGCTTAGATTCCTCTGCAGATTTTAGTAAGTAAAACCAGCTGCTTCTCGGTTTTCTGCTGCAATGTTGCAATAATCCATCTGGGCAAAAACAAAATTGTAATTTACACATTATGCTTGGCTTTTACTCAAGGTTAAAGCCCCCAAAGTTCACATAATAACACAGAAGTCAAAATAAAGACTTTCTGCAGTGGTGGTAGTTTTGTAATGGTGTATCGGACGCTTTTTTCTGGCATGGATTGGATTCACTTATCACACCACTGACTTGATTTTGGAGAATCAAAAATGTTTATGACAGTAGATTAAACGTCAGTTTAGAGACTGATGGGAGTTGAAAGCCATCTCATCTCATTTTTCACCATAACTTTCTATTAAGGTCTTATAGCACTTGTGAAATATTATCATCATGATCTTCAAACTTTAGGTGACTACTTGTATCTTGCTGATAGGGGTTATTGTCATCCTGGAAAATATTATCGGCTTAAAGTGGTCATTCAGAGTTATTTTCTCACAAAACAAAACAAATTTACCAAAATCAATTACCAAAATTATGTATTAATCAGACTTTAATGCTTAAAGACTTAATGGAAAGCTGTACAACTCAAGGGAAAACACAAAACCTCAAGTGAAAAGGGAAACTTTATTAGCATCAGATGCAGTTTTAAAAACCAATTATATACCAATTTTGGAGTTGTTCACCCAGCACTCTGATGATTGCACACACAATCCACATCTCACCGACAATCAATACCAACACTTCATGTGGAGCAAAGTCAACATTTGCCAGCCCCCATAAAGGAAGGCAAACTGAGGCGGAGAACATCAAACTGCCTTTTACTGTTGACCACAAATGCCTTTTCACTGATTATTGGAGACAGTACGTTCTAGCCTTGAATGATTATTTCTCTAAACTATGCAAGAAAATGCAGCCTGTACAGATCCATTCACTCTCTTCACTGCGGCTGGACTTTGTTTGTTTCCTTCATTTCATAACTGCACGCCGTGAAACCATTTTCATAACCACGCTCTGAGTGCATGCAAATTGTTTTCACTGCTTCAAATGACCACAATGTGGACCTGCAGCTCATGTAACTGTTGTCCCGCATTCACCAAATAACACACAAGAAAACAAATTTCAAAACCAATTTTAAAAATACTCGTGCTTTGTTGTCTCCAGACTCCCAATAGAGTCTCATCAGCTTGTGATAAAGCTGAAGGCTGGAATATGAAGTGTCTCTGAGATGAAATAACTCTTCTGCGATGTACGGCTTTGATTGGTCTCTGAATTTGTTTGCGAGCATTCTCCAGTAGCAGGTGAATAAACACGGCGGAGTGATCAGCAGGGAAACAGATGTGTAGGTGGGTGTGAGACTCTTCCAATGGAGTGCTGTGAGGGAATCAAGCTTTAGCTGACCGACAGTGACACCTCAAATTACAGCAAACCCTGAATGAATGTCATGAATAAAAGTACACCATTTAAAAGATGTATTCAATAGAACATCAGGAATTAGGAACGAGGAGGCCAACGACTAAAAATAAACTCAATTTCACAAGGTTTCTTCACCCTGACAGAGAAGGACCATGTGATCGCAAGTGAAGTGGCCGTTGGTGTCATGGCAGTCGGGTCCATTTGGATTTTTTGTCAGTCTCTGAAGCTCTGCAGCTGGGCGTGGGGCAAATTAATTATTCTCTGGCTGTGAATCAGTCAGTCGGGCTGTGTAAGGCGATTACAGATCTGCTCTTGCTGTCTGGGTGTGCGGGGCAGGGGTGTCATGACCGTGTGGTGTGGTATGTATGCCTTCAGCCAGCTAGCTGACACCCAGAGGGAGACTTTGTACAGTGTCCTCTCCCTCTCTGGAAACCCTGACAGATTACGCCGAGGTAAATAGTTCAACCGGGTTGTGAGTTTGAGCCCTGCGAGTGATTCATCTACGCCTTTAGCGTTCATTTGCATAGTGCTTGCCCAAGTGAGCATTCACTGAACCACCTGCTAAGTCTTTGTGATTACCACTGTGTTCTGCTGAGATAAAAAAGGTCTTTATAGGACTAAATGGTGCATGAAGGGGATTCTACCCACTGACCATGACAGCGTTAGTCGGTCGCTGCGTGAGCTATTTTGCTTTGAACACATCTACTGTTTCTGCATTGGAAATTCATACACTGATCAGCTTGAATAAACTGTAAATAAAAGAGGTGCAGGGAATCAGAATTGTAAATTGTTTGTTAATGTTGCAAGAAACCTATAGGAAAAATTACCCCCTGATCAAAAGAATTTCACATAGTTCAAACACCTAAATATCTCATCTCATCTCATCACATCTCATCTCATCAGGACGCACGTTGTTGTTGTTGTTGTTGTTGTCTGCATGGATATTATGTAAAATGCATGAGAGACACAGGATGAGGAACTACTACAATGGTTCCTGCACTTTACTCCTCCCTTTTAATTTGTCACAGACGTTGTTTCCCAGACGTGGAGTTGTTTGTTTCAATTAAACATCTTTGGGAAACAGGTCACAGACCAAACAAATACCCCTGATTTGCCTAATGAGGCCAGGTCGGTGCATATAATTGTTTGATGGAGTGAACAATGTGAATGTAGATAGCTGATGGCTGATGATGGGATGCATATGACTCTGTGCGGGAAGATGTATTTAAAAGACAAAAGATAATCAAATGATAACTTACAGTATTGAATATTTGTGTCAAAAACTGTATTTGGGCTTTTTTCCTTACGCTGAACTGATGTGACATGAACTAAACTCAACGTAATTCTCTTTTGCTCCCCCTGGCTACACCTCTGTACCTCCACTAAGGTGTAAATATGAAACATCTGAGGCCAGGCCGGTGCAGGTAGAGTGCGAAAATAGTAATCACTGCAGGGAACAGGCTACCTCTTTGGAACAGAATAAACCGGATTAAGAGCTGGCAGCGTTTGGCCGCACCCTCCTCCCCTTTCCTCTATTTATGCATCTTTTCCTCCTTTCCCTCGCTCCCTCCCTCCGCTCTCCCGTCTTCCAACCCCTCGACACAAAGATATCAGAGGCAGCCAGCCTCCTCTCGAGTGTCGTCTGGTGACATGCTGTCTGTGTAACCACTGTGTTTCAGCTCTCCCAGGAGCCCAGAAAAACCTTTGTCTCCCTGACATGAGTAACTTCCCACTCCGTGTGTCCTCCTCTGGATGGGTTTTTACTTGTTTTTGGAGGAAAAAAAACAACATTTGATAAAATTGTAGACATATATACTTGGATATTTATGTATTGATTCATCACTGCTTGTCCACGTGTTTAAAAAGACATGTATGAAGCCTGATTTGTAATGCACTGACATAGAAATTGAGCCCATGTGAAAGTATTGATTTTAAAATGTAACTCTCAAATAACAAAATGATGTTACACAGAAAGGGATCAGTATTCAGCAAGGTGCATTACGGAGCTTTTCATGAGGAGGCCAAGTAATATAAATCACTGCACATGAATCATTATCACACATATCATTCACCAGCAAAGACAGACGGACATTAAACAAGCTGATATTATCCTAGAACAGCCTCCCATATCTGGCTAAAATGTTCCAGACAAGTGCTGTTGGTGAAAGAGGGTTTAGAAAACTGTATCTGGTGTAGTTGCTATGACAGTCACACCGGCCCTTTGTCATGGCAGGCAGCGCTTTGTTGCTCACTGATGTGATGCTTTGGTGAGAATGACACTGAAATGATGACGATAATTAGTATGATGGATGTGGACTGCAATATTGTGCTCCCCACTCAGAGAGATAACAGTTGCCACTTTCCAAGCAAAGCCATATTAAAACTTTACCTCAGTGATCCGGCTCAAAATGAGAACTCTTCTTGAAATGCATGAGACATACAGTATAACTGAATCAGGTGGTAATGAATGGCATAACCACTAAGTTACATTACCTTTCTCTGTGCACGCGATGTTCAAGGGAAGGACATCGATTTGATCTGTTGTTCTGCCACAAATATGATCAATACTTGCTTGAAATATGATCAATACTTGCTTGAACCGTCTTCAAGCACAGCATTCAAGGTGTGCAGTTATTATTTGAATGACTGCTCAGTCTTTTCTGCTCTAGATCCACTGGCATCATGTGCAGGACTTCATTTTTCCCCATGATGTTGCATCACCAAATAGCATGTATTTTCTGCAGCAAGATATATGTAATTTAGGAGATAGCTGTGTTTGGAGTGCATGGTGTAAATAATTGCGCAGCTGCGCACCACCACAACAGACTCCTGCCGCTATTTGTGCATTTCATCACTATATATTCCTATATGGGACTTAAAGTGGTATGATGCCTAATAGTGAATGTGAATTACAATATTTTACCTCATGGTATTTCTGATCTCCAATGGATAACATTCCTATAATATTCCTATAGGCTTTTATTGATTTACTGGCTAAACAAGGTTAATGTCTCTCTGAATTTATTATTCTAATTTAGTTTTTCAAAAGTCAAATGAAGGCAGTAAGTATGGCGACATGTTGTCAGTTGATGATTATTGTCCGTTTCCTGGATGATAGGTGTGGTGGGTGCTGGGGTTTGGACCTCGTGCACTTGCTACACCTCGCACCACGTGACCAGGCGCACAAAGCGCAGCCTTATAACCGGCCGCTCTGCCAGCGCTCAGCCGTCCGCCCGGCGTGGCTCTGCTGTACCTACCTGACAGTGACAGTACCAGGCTGAACAACCCCGCAGCAAAGCATCAACACCAGCTCATTTCATTTCAGACTGGCGTGCAGTGTCCTGGAGTTGCTGTAACTGTTGATGAAGAGTGGAGAAGACAGAACAGTTTGGCTTCTTTCATAGTAGTTGATTTATAATTGACGTCATGGATCGACGCAAGTTCTTTGTGCTGAGAAAATAAAGGTATGGTCTGTTTTTACTGCTTTTTCTGAAGTTGACATAGACATTTTTGAATGTTTTGTTTTTTGTATTTTCTTATTATTATTTAGCCTAATTGTTGATTGATTTAAGGTCACAGTTTACACTTCCATCTGGTGCCTACTTAGTCCTTATGGAGTATAATTATTGGCCCAATAGTGCGTGTAACATGTAACATGTCAGATTATGGCTCTCAGAAATATTTTATTTTTCACTCACAACATCATGACACGTTTAATTAGTTCTCAGTTTCTTCTTCTTTTTTAATTTTTTTTTAATAAACGATGTCATTGTTTTGATATTTTCATGTGAACTTCAGTATAGATAAATAATGTCATCGCTACGCCTCGACAGTGGATCTAATTGGTTCGACAGATATGTGAACTCTTTATCCTGCTTCTCCCTTGATGCCTAATTAATCCAATGATTATTGAAAAAAGACTAAACTTAATGCTTAATGACCTCGTTTAATTAATAAGAAAGCCTGGCTGGCCTACATATTTAATGCAATATGATTTCCCCTGAGGCAGCATAGGTTTGTCATCAACTGCTCAGTTTCCCACTATTGTCTGGGATGCATCTGCTGTAGAGTCAGCTGGCTGATACAGAGATTCCCTAATATCACCCAGCAACAAATTACACCCATACAGCTCCGCTATATTACACATTGGTTAACACCCATATTTGATTGATTCATTCCTTTCCAATTTATTCATATTTTTCTATCAAAAATCTATACATTGACATTTATTTTTGAGTAAAGTGTTGCGTTCTTTATGGATAAATATTCTGCTTTTTCCCCATAGATGCCCTTTGTATGAGTCTAATGCTGTTACACCATACACCTCTACACTGAGCCGCTCCACAGCCACCAAACAGCCATGAAGTTCGCTCTGCACAGGATAGCAGGCACCACAGTGAGCGCCATAACAACAGGGGTGCAGTATCTCGGCTCCAACGATGCCAGCTACGACGACCCCTCCGTCGACTCGAGCCTGATCAAGAATGGATTCCACTTTGAGAAACCCAACTCTGCCTCCGTGAGCAACTCCTTCTCCGGACTCATCTCTGGAAACAAGGAGGTGATTTTCAGTGGCTTCTCTCCTATTTACCCAACCAACATATCAGACTTCCTGCTGGGCAATGGGACCTCTGTGGGGAGCGGAGGCATGGCACAGTGCGGGGAAGACTTTGTAGACAACATGGAGTGTTTTATGATTCTGACTCCCAGTCAGCAGCTCGCGGTAGCCATCTTGGCGCTCACCCTGGGCACGTTTACATTGTTAGAGAACCTCATGGTGCTGTGTGTGATCCTGCACTCCCAGACCCTGCGCTCCCGGCCCTCCTATCACTTCATAGGCAGCCTGGCTGTGGCTGATCTGATCGGCAGCATCATATTTGTCTACAGCTTCCTGGACTTCCATGTTCTCCACAGGAAGGACAGCCCTGATATTTTCCTCTTCAAGTTGGCTGGGGTAATTGCCTCCTTCACAGCATCCGTGGGCAGCCTGTTCCTCACTGCAATCGACCGCTACATCTCCATCCACAGGCCCATGGCGTACAAGCGCATCGTTACAAAGACCAAGGCGGTCATTGCCTTCAGCGTGATGTGGTCCATCTCCATCGCCATCTCCCTGCTCCCTCTGCTGGGCTGGAACTGCAAGCGTCTCAACTCCGTCTGCTCGGACATTTTCCCCCTGATTGACCTGAAGTACCTGATGTTCTGGATCGGAATGACCAGCATCTTGGTCCTCTTCATCATCTACGCCTACATGTTCATCCTGTGGAAAGCCCACCACCACGCGGTGCGCATGCTGAGCCGCACCTCTCAGAGGAGCGTTGTTGTCTACACCGCGGACGGGACTAAGGTTCAGACGGTGAGGCCCGAACAGGCCCGCATGGACCTCCGTCTGGCCAAGACCCTCGTTCTGATCCTGGTGGCGCTCATCATCTGCTGGGGCCCCGTTCTCGCCATCATGGCGTACGACCTCTTCTGGAAGGTGGATGACCTCGTCAAGACTGTGTTCGCCTTCTGCTGCATGCTCTGCCTGCTCAACTCCACTGTGAACCCTGTGATCTATGCCATGAGGAGTAAGGACCTGCGCAGGGCCTTCCTCAACATCTGCCGGATGTGCCGGAGAAGCACCCAGCCTCTGGACAACAGCGGAGAGAGTGACTGGAACAGCAGGAGCGTGAGAGGCACAGCAGGCGTGGCGGGGAGCGATGAGGCAGATTCTGGAAAGACTAGTAGAGTGAAAGTAGCCCAGGTTAGTCTGTCTGGAGCCACTGAGATGTCGACTGCAGAGCCGGTCTGAAAGGCAAGCTGCCATCCTCTGGTACATCTGGTACAACTGTGAAGGAAAGATATTGTAGAATAGTCCCTACCCTAAAAATGCACTGCTCTGTGACTGTGAAATGTGCCAAAAAACAACTTAGATACAGACCTGAAATAAAGAAAGCTTTTGTTGCTTTGAGATGTGGCATTCCCTGTTATTCTTTCAGGTTTGTTTATTTATGATCATAGCAATATTGTGACAGTAATACAAGGTGAAACTGTGCTTACCATCATGCGAACTTCCCTTCTGACTGACGGTATGCTGCTTGTGAGTGAAATTAGCCGCTCTTTGGTGATATGTTGATGATGTCATGCCGTTTGGTCATTCTTCAATGCTGCGCAACTGTTTAGCATTATTGTTCTTTGACATGTTTAATGTGAAGAAAAACAGTGAATCATAATTTGCATTTTGAATGGATTTTTGATTAAATGAAAGCTGAACCAAACGGTTTAGTCTGAATGGTGACCTTGGAATGTTACGCAACCATTGATAACTCATGTGCTTATAAAACAATTAGCCTATGACCTTTTGTGAGAAGCTATACTGCCATATTCCTGTGAACAATCAATGGTGCCATAAGTCCTATGAAAATATGCGTGTAAGCAGAGGACATGAATTATATAAACATATTGACTTTGTCTATTTTTATTATAATTTTGTCAATTCATTGTAATCTTTTCTTTCTCAATAAAACAATGAAATACCAGCAAACCAGGACATTATGAATGCTCATTAAATAAAATCAGGTGTGCGTGCGTGCGTGCGTGTGTTTACAGAGTGGAGGCTGGCACCGGGCACCAGATCAACGTTCATGAGGCCTGTGTTAGTGTGTGATACTGCCCTCTGGTGGACGCTGCCTGAAGAGGCGACGTGCTGCACGGACAGATGAATGTAGAAATACTTCATGTCGGCAGCACTATAAACAGCTCGGCGTTTCACCAAGTAAAATACAAAACAGGAATGTCAGATGATGTATGGCGAGACAACGTTGACCCAAATTAATTTCACATATTTTGTAGTCCACTGCTCTGTTTCCTTAATGTACTACAACATCCAGCATGCGTTGCTACGTAAGCAAACATTCGCACGTGGTGACGTCACCAGCAGGAGAAGCCGACTGCTTCATATCAAAAACAAGCAGCTAAGTTGCGTTAGCTAGCTACCCTATCTAACGGTAGACAGTTGGCCCATCGTCACCAGAACTTTTAGTAAGCAACTTTTAGAGCAACACAAGTTGCTGAAGGTCATTGGAGAGGGCGACTTTCCCCCCAAAAGGTAAGAGACAGCTTTCTTCAACTGTATACCAGAGCATACTGTCCTGCCGATGGTGTCGAGAGCTAACGTTAGCTTTGTTTTCGTTAGGACTGAGTGTTGGCTAGCCAGCATAGCTAACGTTAGCTTTGTTTTCCTTAGGACTGAGTGTTGGCTAAGTTAGCCAGCGTAGCTAACGTTAGCTTTGTTTTCGTTAGGAGTGAGTGTTGGCTAGCCAGCGTAGCTAACGTTAGCTTTGTTTTCGTTAGGACTGAGTGTTGGCTAGCCAGCATAGCTAACGTTAGCTTGCTAGCGCTTAATCAAAGCC
>OMOV01098427.1:15988-35529 GCA_900312565.1 Beryx splendens | reverse complement strand
AACCTCTATGACTGGCTAGAAGTGAGTTTAATCCAAAACATCAGATGTTTTGGATTAAACTCACTTCTAGCCAGTCATAGAGGTTGATCAGCCTGCCGCACTCCAGATGCAGCTTGTACACGATGCAGATATCAGGAGCGCTGTTGGAGACCGTCCCATCTTCGGTCCTTAGGCTGTCATTCTAAAAGAACAAAAACATAAAACAAAATAAAAAAGTGAAAATGGTTGATAAGAAGGATAAGGTCTGTGGGTTACCCATATGATAAGACAAAGTAGTGACTACGAGGCACCTGGAGGTAGTGGTAGGGATTGCTGAGCGCAGTCTGAATGGTGGTGCGAGGCGTGGCATTGAGGTGGCGTCTCAGAACAGCAGAGGAGCTGTAGTAGCACACCTCGCTCAGTGTCTGAGCCTCTGAAGGAGACAGGTGACACCTGGTAGGATGGACACATGTAGGCTGAATAAGTATTTCTACAAGATGCAATTTGATTATCACATTGTCAGTCGTGTTACAAACTCCAGAGCCAGAATATAATCCGTCTCACCTTACTAAGCCGTCGATAAACTCTAGGGCTTCATTTCGTAGAATCTCAAACGGACTCGTTTTCTTGGCTCTCCGAGACTCCTTCATCTCCAGCAGTGTCTAGAGCACACGGGGATATTCCGTCAATTTACATATCAAAGTAGGGACACGTCGGAGAGGTGGAAAAGCTCTTCGCAGAAACAGTGGAGATAACTTCTTTTGCATATTGGTGAGCTACCTTCTGCAGCTGGAACAGATCCGTTTTCTTCTGGAGACCTTTCCCCGGAGAGGTGACGTCTTCCCCGTTGGCAGCAGTTTCACCAGAGGCTTCTGTTAAGAATGGAGGCAAGAGACAAAAAGATGCATGGAGTGAAGGATATGTATAAAACTTCCACTGCTTACGCCACTGGAAATGGATGCATCATGTGAGGAAAGGGAGAGTAGAAGAGAGAAATCCATGCAGGAACTGGAAACATTAATGTCATATCCATGCCCCTCATCTTAATCGTCACTTACTGTCCAACTGATTAAATTTGGCAAGCAGGTCTTCCAGCTGGAGAAGAGCATTCCTCATCTTCTTCGACTTGACAGGCCTCAGGATCTCAGCACACCTCTGCAGCGATGCCACCAGCTCATCTTTCGCCAGCATCCTGGTGGGAAACCGCAGAGGGTTTACAGTTGGGATGGTAGCACATACAGATCGGCGGGCTAAAAGTGGCTGACTTTTCACTGGGTTGTTGCTGGAGAAGTGGCTGGTTTGTCCCGAGGTGTGGGACAAGTGTAGGGTCGCCCCTAAATGAAGACAAACCAAATCTCAAACTGCCAAGATGGAGCTCAACTGTTATAACCTGTTTGGCCACCAGGAGGCGCAGTGATGCGTCTCGCCCCTCGTTACGCTGCCCTCTGGTGGTAAAATGTGTAAAATGTTGGCTGCAGTGCTGATGAGCAATGCTTGAAACCACAGCAGCATAAAACAGACTCTGTAATTCTCCATGCAAATAATAAAATAGGACAATAGGTCAATTTTAATTTCAATACATTAAAACTAGTGCACTTTTAAGAGCACCTCAGACAGCTAGTAGAAAGTATCAGTACAGCTGAACTGATCCAATCCACAACTCAGAACTGGCAACAGACACTTGCACATAAAACATATGTCTGGACTCGGCGTCTGGCAACTGTGTTACCATCTAGATGGGCCAGCTCATTTTGGCTCTGCAGGACTGAGCGTGTATAAAACATTCAGAAGCGAACCTGTAAGCGTGCCCATTGCCGGTGCAGACTGTAGCCTCGAGGTGCGTCTTGTCTCACTCATACTGACCAGAATTAGTTAAAGCTCCTATCCTGATCCTACGCAGTACATTCGTTCATATTCATATTGTGGAGTCAGTCAGACAGTGTGTAGGCTGTCAAAGTACACAAGCTTGTAAAATTATCTACTGACTACTTCCGGTGTGCACAAGCACATGAAATACAAACCTCATCCTGTGGCCAAAAAATGAGGTCATTCCAAATTTTGCCAGCATGGCTCAATGGCTGCGCTTGTGTGTGTGTGTGTGTGTGTGTGTGTGAGTGCATGTGTGTGTGTGTGAGTATGCTCGCATGCATTGGAGATGTTGGGAGGCAGGAATGTGAATCTCAGTGATAAGCGTTCAAGTGGATGTTTATTGCTTTCTCATGTGAGCGGAGCGCCATCGCTTGGTGAATGACTGCAATTGCAGAAATGGTTCTTTTAGTGGGCCTGGCTACCGCCGGTGCCGGCTGAAGAGAAGAAGAAGTGGCTACTTTGACACAGCAGATCTGCAAAGCGTTTTAGCATTTTTGTGAGGTGAATTTACATTTAGATTGCCGATTTAGATTTAGATTGCATGTAGATTCTGTGTATGTTCTTACTTCAATGAGTGACTGCTCAACCCTGCGTGCATTTTCAGCCATTTAGATTTATTTATGACTATCTACTAATATATTGTGTGTCAGTCCCAGATATGTTATTTATCCAGTCTTACTTGAGAAGCAGCATGGCTGATTGGTACTCCTCATTCTCCCATACATTCTTCTCCAGACATAATATATGGAGCTCCCGGATCTGTAAACAGAGACAGACACAGATCACTTCACCACTGTCCCAACAAAGCATACGGTACGGTGAAGAGGTACAGTCGATAAGGTTGAAAAAAACACGGCACCAGTAATTCACTGACAACTTATGATTCTTTTATTATTCCAACATAAGAGAAATAGGTCCTCGCCTGTTTTCCGAGGGGGTACTTGGGTAATGATGAGGTCAGAGTGTGGAGACACCTGAGGATGGGGTAATAGTTCTTGTGGTATTTGCGAAGGCTCTTGATCAGCTTCTGGCACACTTTCTAAAAAAAACAGATGAAAACAAAGGAAGAAGCCTTATAAATAAACCTGAAGGGTTTAGATCCTGTCCAGAAACGTGCGCTCATGAATGGCTGGTGGTACAGGGATGCGCATGTGCGTCAAGATGAAGACTGTACCTTTATGTGAGTGTCATCAGTCAACAGATTCACTTGTTCCTGAGGTTCCTGCTTCTCTACATACCTGGGGGGAAAAATCACAAAGGTACTTGGTCTCTCAGATTTGAAAGGGTGTGAAACACAAACACTATGTATGAATGGTTTTTGCCTGTCAAGCGACTAAAAAGTGAGGTCAATCAGCGGAGCAATGGAAAGCCAACTGTGCGTGTACCTCCTGAACGACGGCAGCTGCCTGACCCTCTCCAGGTCCCGGTGACCGAGCTGCATGACGTTAACCAGGGCCTCCTCCTTCTTACAGCACAGGACACTAAGAGGCTGAGAGTGGAAGTGCTCCAGCAGGGCCAGCTGCAGACCAACAGGGAACAGAGTTATCTCACGCACGTTTAAATCAGTGGGACTGCATCTACAGACAGGGAGACGGCAAAGAGAGGGGGCACACTGATGAGACACACGGTGGAGAGCAGACTTTTGGGAGCTACTCCCTACCTGCAGGCCCTTGATGAAGTTTCTCACGGAGAAATCGTGGTAGAGGAAGATGCTGACCAGCACCTGCAGCACTTTACCGCTGAGTTTGAAAGGGAGCTGAGGCGTCAGGACCAGCTGGAGACACAGGCAACACAGAACATACTATTTACTTCCTGGGATTTCATTAGCCTAACCCCATATGAGGCAAGCACATTCATTTAGTGTAGAGCGATTGATCCATAGCTTTGTTGTACTCATATGACATTTTGATCGGGACAGTCTGCAGACAGTTTTAATCAGAATATTTAGTATTTACGTTAAGTTCTGTGTAATTTAATGATGTTATGTCCCATTTCATTACTGCTTCTGAAAGAAAGGCTGATGATCAATGACAAAGTAATATAATAAACATCATTGGAAACTAGGACGACCACCTTGCATATAAAATACAACAATACAAAAGGACAAAAAGAAACCGCACACCCTCCCAACACCAACTGTTCTTACAATTAGCACAGTACAGTATGACGGCAAACAACTGCAAATACAGTTGTCTCGTTCCCAAACTGTGTGAAACACATGGAAACAAAAGAACATGATTTATCCCGTCTACTATGTCTGACTATGCTGCTGTCTTACCCTCGGTTGCCTAATCACCCGCAGGTTTACAGAGGAAGTAATGTGGAACACAAGCTTAACTTTTATCAGTAACATCGACCAGAATACAGCTGAACAGATTCAGGAAACGCTGCATAGTTTTGAACTTGGCTGCTTGACACTGTTCATTTGAATTCCTTCATAAAAATCCAAGTGATTAAATTTTGTGTCTCATAAAAGGTTAAAAAAAAAATAAACATAAAAACGCCTGCACACCTATGGAGTCTTTGTTGCTTGTGCAAAAGGTCAAAATAATATAAAAAAGAGAAAACCCATGACATAACTGTAATGTAATATATTGCATATTTACTGCCTAGTTGTTAGACCGTCATCATGATTAAAAGCTCGGCAATACATATTCACTGTATTACAGTGCAGCAGTTGCATGAGAGTTCCTCAAACATGACAAATTATTTCATACTGATTCTCAAAACAAATGAAAGGCTTTTCAAAGTATAAGAGGAGCAGCCATTCAATTACAATTGTACGGAGCATGGGCAAAGAGCTATGCAAGAAGAAAATCTGATATCTGCTTTAAGCATAGTTTCAATATAAAGTGTGATCTTGTGCTCAGAGATAGTGTTTAAGTCCCCCACCTCTGGAACCACGTTGTCTCTCTGTGTTTGAAGGAAACTGGACTGTCCACTGGGTCTTACACCAGAAACATGCGATCTTCGAATACATTTCCTCTGTCAACCGCGGATGCGTTTCCTCTTTCCTGCATGTCGGGGGGGATATGTACCTTGTCTATGACTGTGGCCAGGTGCTGTGTGCAGGACAGGGACTGGAAGAGCTCGATACAAAGCAGGGAAGACACAGAGTGGGGCAGCATGTGCTGGATGGTGCTGGGTGATGTGGCAATGCCAAAGATGAACATCAGGGGAAGATGTTCAACGTAGCGGCTGTGAAAACGGAACGAGTTCACACACATCAGCGACCACAATCTATCACATGAGCAGGCAAAGCGGATACAAACAAGTTTCCTATCTTGTTATGCCTCATTAATAGTCTGAAAAACAACAACGTATCATCTATATATCAACATCAAAATATCATAACTGGCCTTGTACTATCGCCTCGACAACTGTTCTGATATTTTAATGATGCAACTTTTAAAAAAAATTCTGAGAGCATGTCGATTTGGTCGTGTTGCTTCCAACATTTCTGCAAGCTACCGTCTTCTAATCGTCGTCTGACTAAAACAACACAGCTAAATATAAACTGTGCTAACAAAATCAGCTACGTTCACCTGGGAGAGATGTCGCTAAGTGTGTGATGACAATGAGAATTTTACAACGGAGCATAATTTTCAAATCTTACAAAACCACATCATCAGTGTTAGTTTCATCAGCAAGATACCGATATAAAGCAGACGCTTTTTACATGGCAATAAAATGGATTAGGATTTCCTTGGTGAGTCAGTTTGTATGAAGCTGTTTTATGTCTCTAAGCGGGGGTCGACTAAAGCAGACTGGTCTCAGAGCTGTAGAACTCCATGACATTTCACTGAAACCGGAAATCTGGAAACAGTCGATAAACTGTTTAAAGGATAAGGCTGGTGTTTTTTTAATGCTTTGCTTACCGTCAACAAATCCTATGAAAATAACAGAATCAATAATAATCAAAGCAATGATTTTGTTTTGCCAACAAGTCTCACCCAATAAAGCCATGTCCCAGCAGCCACAGAACTCCACTGTATTAAAAAAAGCGATTAAAAACCCACAGAGCCATGCCGTTGCTCTGGCAGCATATTTCATCATCGCGATGCAGCGGGCCAGCTGACTTTTTCCTCAGACAACTTAATAAGCCGGCTGTAAACACTTTGCGATCTCAGGAAAGTAGTTCCGTAGCACAGAAAATAGTCCCCGGCGTGATGAAGAATTTGTTCCCATTTGAATTTGATTTGGTAATAACTACAACAGCCTGACTTTTCGTGGTTAGCGATTTTTAAAATGTAAACTTTGTCTTTGTGAGCTGTATTTCAAGGTTTTCAGCTTACAATTGGAGCCAATGACTTCCAGGTTGACGGCTAAAAATGGTACGTGAGAAGTCAGACAGTAACGGGAGCAGAGCAAACGCATTGTTGATTTTGTTATTTTCATAGAATTTGTTGACGGTCAGCAACGCATTAAAAAACACCAGCCTTGTCCTTTAAGCCAGAGTTCCTAGTTACCTGCAGATGAGTATGAAGTCCTGGAGAACTCTTGGGTTGAAGGCCTCAAAGTCTTTGAAGATAATTACAACAGGGGGCTGCTGGGGTTCGTCTTTGACAGGAGAGCTACGCTTTTTGCCTGAAGTATAACTGTTGCACTTCTGAAATAAAAACCCCAACAAAATATATTACCCACATGATACACCAGGATTAAAGAAGTGCTTTCAATTGATCATACCAACATTTATTTGTTCTTTATGCTACATTTGTCAGTCATCACCTCATATCAAACATGAAAGCATCTGCACTAGCTCCATCCCGTCTTCCTACCGTTGTCTTGGTCTTGTACCAGTCACACAGTGTACTGAGGGAGCAGTGCACTCCCTTCTTGTGCAGCTGGGTGCTGGTCTGCTCAGCCTCTTCATCGTACTCATCCACAGACACAACAGTGTTCATCAGCCTCTCCAGAACCCTCTGCATCAGATGCTTCAAAGCTGAGATGATCAAGCAGAGATACACAGTTGAAAGCACAACATGTAATGCAGGTACGTAGAGAAATGATTACTGAGCCAATGCCGTTACTCCAAGATAGAAATAATCTTCCCAAACCCTTACCTCCGCACTCTTTGGCCTGTACAGAGGCAACATGAGGAGTCACAGACTGCTGGAGTAAGTCAGACAGGCTCTGGAAGGTCATGTCATGGTCCGGCACATTCACCCCTATGGAGGATATCAAAGGAGGCAAGCAGACAAAATGTTTGCTACTACATATCAGGGTTAAGATAAGCGCTCAGAGGCATAGCACACCACAGATGTAGAGAGCGACATTCTCTGTTTTAATGATTCCAAATCGCACCGGGGAAAAACAGCCCTCAACAGCTATGATGAACGCAAACGTCAAATGTCTCATCAGCGGCATACCAAGCACAAGGGCCGCGGTGGGAATCTCACTGGCCCTCATCCGCGACGCCCAGTCGTCTGCGCCGTTATGGAAGGTGGAAGAGCACTTCCTGGTGAACTCCAGCAAGCCGTCTAGGATTTTCCTGTTGAGTTCATCCTGTAAAACCTTAGAGACGACAAAGAAAATGCGTTTCATCCTGTAAGTTTGTCTTGTAAAACCTTTCCATCACATTCCATTCAGTCTGTTCCTGTGTGAAGCAAAAACTGTAGTTGAGAATGGCACATTTCAGCAAATTTATCTCATTTTTAAGCTATCCTTTACACTCATTGACAGATAGTTTCCACATTGTTTGACTGTGTAAATTCCCTTGTGATGGACAGTACATTGACTATGGGAAGGGGGAGTTTATCACTGTCCTACATGCAGGTTAGTTCTCACCTCAGTGTCAGTTTTCATTTTGTCCCATAGATCCTGACAGAGTTTGAACCGCAGTTCACTGTTCTCAGTACCTTCACAGCCATGAATGAAATAATCCTCTGTCGAGAAAAGGTAAACAAAACCACTATAAGTCAGCCAACATGTCTGGAAACTAAATTAATCATCAGTCATCGTAGCATGAACATAACAGCACTGGACTCACCCACGCCGAGTGTCTTCTGTTTCTTTTTAGCACTAGGCTTGAAAACAAAGCAGCCCTGAAATAACAACAGCCAAACAAGTTGTCAGTAAGTAAAAACCTAAGCAAAGACACAAAACCTAAAGAACTAGTGAGATGTAACGTTACATCACGGCTGACAACGTCGATACATGTTGATTATGAAGAAGATACACCACAAAACGTAAACATTACCTTTGACACAGATGAAGTAGACATCCCAGCCTTAAATGTAACTCAAATGCACTTAGGATAAGTCGATGTCTTAACGAAAATGTTACTTGCGTTAAGAGTTACGATAACAGGTAACGTTAGCTGTCCCGAGGCCACTTCCTGTACCATACTTCCCGCCAGTGTGACGTTTACGGAAAAGGTTGCGTTCATTGTCATCGGCGTCGTTACGTCGCGATCATATATCCCAAAACGTTTGTAGAGCGACCATGACAAAATCAGTTTGATTGTTTAAATCACATTCAAAGTGAAGCCATCTACCAAAGAGCCAGATATGACCCAAAAGATGTTTTGCTTTCGTTCTTTTTCTCTGCAGCATGACGTTGATTTATTAACACTGTTGATCTTGAACACCCCGAGTCTGGGTTTCCTCTCTCTGTAGAATCCCATTAAAAGTCTTATGTGAAAAAACATATTGTACCTGATTGTATCAAGTAGATTATAATTTCAGAGTAGGCTGATCAGCATGCAGGTAGAAGATAAAGATATGATGGATGATAATAACTGGTACTCTTTGAGTCAGTGCTGAAATATTTAGGTAGACATGATTAGGAGCATTACCATAGAGGCCTCCATATTTCTTCATGAAAACTGGGCCCTTGAACTGGACTGCAATGAGAAGTTATACTATCCATAATCATCTTTACAGGCACATTCTGATTAACTCCTGCAAAATTAATTGTTAACGATGTTAGTTCTGCCTATGGGACACACAGCCTATTCTGTGTGTAGAGCAGAGCAGCAAGAAGATTGTTATTGAGCTTGTTCTCCATTCATTTTTTCCTTAATATCTGAAATTCAGCCATGGCAACCTAGAGGTATGACTGTCTGGTGTCATTATATTCCTCATTTCAAGTAAGCTAATTATTACTATTAGTAATTAGTATAACACTACCTGTCACTATTACATCAACTGACTAATGTATTGTAATGTATCCATGCTGAGGCTGTATTAGGCCAAAGGGCATGCTAGGTATCCTATTAAATACAACAGTATAGTGCAACTTCAGCCTGACGATGACTAACTTAACATGCATGCAACACAATTAAGATCCGTGGACCACGTTCTACAAAAGGAGCCATTACATTTTATTGAACACTTTGTGGAAGACATGTAAATATTACAGATAGGCCTACTAGTGTTGAAAAAGGATGAAATAAATACAAACATAACTTGAAATCCCATAGGGATATATAAAAACATAGTTTTTCTTTAAAAGTCTCCATTTAGCAAAAGAAAAAAAAAAACATCTTCAGTACTAAGCATCATAAATACAAACATGTTTCTAAAATCTATGCCCTATAGATTACCTGGTTATTATAACTAACATACATACTTAAAATCATCCAAGACATATTCCATAAGTACAAAATAGGCCATTTCCTCTTTAACTGTGACCATTACTGTTAACAGTTGGAAATCCGATGCACTAACAAACAAACCATTCTGCAGCATGGTACTTCTCAAATCCTGAGTGAGAACGAGTTGAAAATAAAACATCAGGCTATGATCCACTATAAAGCCACTTTTTTATTATAACTATGGGCCTCATGTCTTGTAGCTGCTTTAGCAATAGGTCAGCACCGTCTGAAAAGGTTTTATCCATGACAATCTTAACATTGCTCACTGATTTGAGATTGAGGGGATTTCTGAAGTCCACAAGATTTTCACAGTCACTGAATTCATCGGGTGTTTTACTTTTCATAGCAGATTTTTGTTTATGAGTTTGTTGTCTTTTGGACGGCAACTCAACGCTGGATCTGTCAGTCAATTTGCGCTTGGAAGTGTGGGTGGACTCGGAGGTCTCCAGGAACTTAAGGAAAGAATCCTCGAGTCCTAAAGGCTTGAAAGACCCTGGCATGACCCCCTCGTCACGCTGCTCTTCTTGAGCTGCAGGGGTACCAGGATTTGAGTTTTCTCTTGAACTGTTAACAGTCGATCGATTCCTAAGGGTCTGCATCCTCTCCGAACAAGCTGGTGTAGGCTGTGCAGGTTTTCTGGGACGGCCCCTTTTGTTCCCCCCTTCTGTCCCAGTGGAAGTTTGGGATTCTGCACTCTCATCATTGGACAACTTGCTGTCTTCTTGGGCTATTCTATCCACCAGCTCCTCCGTCTTCTGATCACTGGACTTTGAACCGGATGTTTCACTGTCCTCCGGCTCCGTCTCCTCAGAGGATGAACTTGACGACATGCCCTCTGATTTGTTTGCGTCTTTGAACCTGGAGCGTGAATACTTTTTGCAGAATATGAACTGGCTCCTCTGGTCTTCAATGTATCGCTCTGTGAGGCCATGAGTGGTGTAATGTTTGAATATATTCCTTTCAGCCCGTTCCACTGCATCACAGCCAATGATCATGCATGGGTACTGCAAAGAGGACTTCTTGGTGCACATGGCTGACGCCTCATCGTGGGATTTCAGCGTGGGCTTTCCGAAACTTGTCCAATGTTCGATGGACTTCCCGTCTTTCTTCTTTGTGTTTTTCTTCTTCATTTTGTATTTGCTTTCCACGTTCTCTTTCCCGTTGTTGACCGCGCAGAACAGCCCCACGGATTTAGTCCTTCTGCCGTCACTGCTTTTAGGATCATACACATATTCATGCTTTTTTATCAGGTGACGAAGGAGGTTTGATTTTGTAGTGTAAACGCGGTCACATGACTCATACTCACATCTGAAAGTTGTATCCACTGTCCCGCTCTCAGAGATGGCGATTTCCTTGTGGAAATTCTTAATGTGCTCAATGTACGTGTCCACAGAGTCGAAGGGGAGAGCGCACTCTGGCCGGTCACAGTTGAAAGTCCCTACGTTCATGCTTGCCATCATTGCGGTGGCTTTGTCACGGGTGAACTTATGAAGCAGAAGGTAATGCTGCACTAACCTTGTGATTCCCATGAACACCCTCGAACAGTCTTTCACCTGACACCTGACCTCGTTGTCTTTGCTTATGCTCTCTTGTCCGTTGCTAACAACAGTCTTTTCAACTTCAATTTCAGGTTTGCTGGGGGGCAGGGATGCCTGATGCATAGCCCTGTAATGGAGGATCAGATTTTGCTGAATGGTGAAAGCAGCGGTGCATCCTTCATGAACACAGCGATATGGTCTATATGGACTGAAGGCATTATCTGTGTCGCACATTTTGAGCCCCAGCTTTTTCTGAGGTTTCTCCCTCCTCTGCGGTTCATCCTTTGTTGGTGTGTTTTTTGAGCTGCTGGGTTTTTCTGGGGAGGATGAAACGGATGCAACAGGCAGGCTGGATGCTGGTTCTTTTACCTTGTTCAAAGACGAGGCATCTGGTTTTCCTCGATGCTCCCATGTTGTGCCAACCGGACTGGATTTGTTTTTTGAAACTGGAGTCTTGCTTACGTCAGCTCCTTTAGGTTCCTCCGGGGCTTGTTCAGGGATCGATGATAGTGCTGGCTCACAGAAGGGCCTGTCACTCAGATAGTTTTGAGGTGACGGTAGTTGTGTAACAGTTGATACTTCATGTGTGAGGCTCTCCTTTACCGCATCTTCTGCTGTACTGATTTCAGACACCTTTGAATTACCCTCCGTGTCTGGTTGCGGTTCAATTGCAATGTCAAGTGGTTCTTGTTTTATAGCAGGTAACACGACTGAAGATCTTGTCGCGCGGTTGGTAGCGACCTCAGTGGCTGAACGGCTGGTATATACATCTTCTCTGCTGAGTCTGAATACACGCCTATTTCGAGCACTGATCTTTAGCCTCTGCATCTCGGGCTTCGACAAGCGATGGACTTTTTCATAGTGAATTCTCAAGCCTGTAGTTCTGGTAAATGTTTTGGGGCAAATTTGACAAGGATATGGAGATAATTTGACTGGAGTTCTTTTTAGTTCTTCTATCATCTCATTGGAAAAATCATGCATTTTACTCAGGTGTTTGAATAACGCCTCTTTTGTCATGAATGAATACTCACAATCATCCTGGTCACATTTAAAAGGCTTAGGAACCTTTTCCCAAGGCCTCTCATCCTTTTTCTCTTTTGTTTTTAATGTCTTAGTGTCAGAGGCTGGATCACTATGACTGACAGTCTGTTCTAAGGAAATATTTCCAAGCATTTTCTCTTGTGCAGCCTCAATCAAATCCAGCCTTTGAAAGGCCTTTGAAATTTCCATCAAGTGATCCTCTTGATAAGGTACGAGGCCTTGATTAGCCAACTCTACTGCCTTCTCTGCCCTATCGCAATTTGAGTCAGTGAGCTGGTCTTCAGAGGAGAAAGGGTTTGATGAATAAGAGTCGATCATATTTGCACTTTGGGGTTCTTGTTTCATCACCAAAGGTGAAGTCAAAGTGGTCAAGCTACAAGCTTCCTGTGAGAAATCACCATTTGACATGTTGTATATCGCTCCATTGGTATCAGGGACGTGAGGGTCATTGAGAAAATCAAGAAATGACGTTGGCAGATCAGCTGTCAAGTCAATTTCATCTAATGGCTTGCACTGAGAGCGTTTTGATAGATGCCCTCCAAGAGACTTGGTACTTGTGAACTCTCTGAAGCATCTCCTGCAGATGACTTTGCCATCCTTTATGATAGCTGGCCATTTGGTTCGCTTGCTTAGCCTGTTGCGTTTTCCTTTCTGTGTCTCAGGGTCACCATTCTTCTCATCCGGAGGGTTAGCCTCACATTCGACATTAGTACAGTCCTCGTCATAATGGAAATCTGTTTGAACTACATTGGGAGGACTAAGCATGCCATCCACAGCGTTGTCCATCTGTTCATAACCAGGAGTTGTCATACTCTCCGTTTTGATGATTTCGGTTGTAGCTTTTAGTGCAACTTGAGCCTCTGGGCTCAGGCATTTCATAGGAATATCTACTGATGATCTTTGAGTGAGACTAGAAGTTGCATTTTGACCATATGGAGTGTGGTAACTTCCTCCGGGAAGGCTATCAACTGTTGAGATACTGTTTCCGTTATCCAACTGGCCTGTCATACTGGCATCGCTTTTTCTCACATCAACACCATCTCCACTGACCTCTGGATGCATTAGCCCATACTGGTGTCCTCCATTGTGCATCTGCCCTCCATTGTCAAGCATCAGAGAACTGGACACATACTGAGACATCAAACTTGAATCTGAAGCAACATATGACATAGGGGCACTGTGTATAGCTGCCAGCGAATGGTCTCTTTCCGACGGGACAGAGGTTGTGGTTTGATAAGGGTCTGTCTGCCACTGAGGGTAGCTCCGGGAGGGGTAGTCATTCATGTTGAAGGCATCCGGATAGCTGTTATTCACAGGAGGTGAAGACCATGCTTGGGATACATCTGACTGCATTAGTCCCCCAGAATTGGCTGGGCTTCCCCATGATGGGTATAGTGTGGGATTCACCATTGGAGTGATAGGCACTGGATCCATTGAGCCAGGATAACATGGGGCAGGTGAGCTTGAACATCCCATTGGGTAATCCATCTGCTGTATCCCAGTTTTGTTGCATAGTGGTGATAGCTGATTTGACGGCCTGTTCCTTTGGCTCTGTGACTGACTAGGTGAGGCTGGTCCAGTAGTTGGCTTTCTTGCTGTAATTCTAGCCACTTTGTTATATTTCTTAGCCAGTTTCCAGTCTTCAAATATCTCAGGGTGTTGTTTCTTCACGTGCCTGGACAGACTTTTGTTTGTGCTGTATGCGCGTGTACAATCCTTATATGGGCAGCAATGCATGTTCTCTTCACTGCCAGTTACAGCAGGCGTGCTGGGAGGATACCCTAGTAGCGAAGAAGGGTTTTCTGTCTTAATCTGAGATGGAGAAATGATCTGTGGTAACGCTGGCTGAAATTCACGAACTTCTCCATTATCATGCTCTTCTGTCTGTTGACCTGCCACAGGATTTGTTGTTGCACTCGGCGGGGTATACATTGGAGGAACCTCACCTTGTCCAGCCACATTATGCTGCGCATGTGGAACCTCAGGTGCTGGTTTCATATCTACTGGTGCTGGAGTGGGATTTGTCAGTGGAGTATAACATTTCTCTGGTTCATTTGTTTCAGGATTTGCCACAGAATTCAGCATGCTTTCAACTGAGTGTTTCACTCTTACAGGACCAGGTTCTTTAGCAAGCTGTGGTGACCTGGATGGTGATGTGCTTGCCTTCGGTGCTTCCTTGATATATGCCTCTGTATCAATCCTTTCAAGGCGAACAAAAGCAGAACCTTTATCATCTTTGTTGGGGGTGTTCTGGAGTGACGGTTCAGCTCTTGGGGAGGCAGAAGGGATTTCATTTGTGGCGGGCAAATTGTTTACTGTTTCATTTGTACAATGATTCTCCTGGTGAGACATGAATTGGGACTGCGAGTAGAAAATCTTCCCACAGTTATCCATTTGGCAGGTGTAGGTAAGGTAATGCTGAGCCTCATGATCATACAACAGGTAGGCCTCACTGAAAATCTTGCCACAATTAGGGAACATGCACTGTGCCTTAAATTCTGAGTGTGTTTTTCTATGCATTAGAAGCTCCGAATTGGAATTAAAGCTGGCCTTGCAATCCAATTGTATGCAGATGTACGGTTTGGTGCCACAGTGCATTTGCAAATGATCATTGAGATGTTTGACATTAACAAACTGCCGTCTGCAATACTGGCAGACCACTTTCTGCTTCTGTATCTCTAAGAAGCGTATCGCTTCCTCGTCGTCCTTGTGACATCTTACATGAGCCATGAGATTACGGAAAAACTTGAACGCCTTTGAACAGTTTCTAACAGGACAGAAACAATCTTGGCTTATTTGTGCGTCAGATGTAGCTGGCTCTAGTTTAATAGGACGCGAGTTCACTGATGTGTCAGCACTGGCATGGTTGCTATATGAAGGATCGATTTTAACAGGGCTGGTGTTCGTCTTGGCAGCAACCTTAAAATTTTTAGATGGGCTTTTGGGGGACTGAGGTGGTTTGTTCACCTTCCTAGCAGCTTTCATTGCAGCTAGTCTCTCTTTGCAAGATTGCTTTACATGTGACGCTACATGTGGCTCTAAAACCTCCCTACTTTCAAAACTATCAGCACAAATTGGACACAGATACACGCCATCTTTGAAATGCTTCTGAGCGTGGCGAACAATTCTATGACCCAAGAACTCCTTGTCACACAAAACACAATACTGCATATATGCTCGCCAGTTTCTGAATCGAGCGGACACAAACCCTTGCTCCCTAAGTTTTTTAGCCTCTCTGTTTTTCTCTCTTTCATCTGTGATTTCATTCAGTTCGTTTGTAGTGTTTAACAGAAAATCCTCGAGGTCTTTGTATTCAGGGACCTTGCCCAGTGCGCCTTCAGCTTCCTGTTCATCTGTGTCATTGAGTGTGTCAATAGATGACACAATAGCTGCCTCCTCGCCCATCAATGCCAAGCAGTTGCGCTTCAGTGTTTTCCAGTCCCAGAACTCTGGATCAAAAGGCCACTGTGTCTTCAAGGCCAGCAGTAACTCACAGCGTAAAGAATTGGGCACTGGTACACTCCCGTCCTCCTCAGGCTTTTGGTCCGGTTCATTGTACAGCGACTCCACGGCGTAGTACGAGTCAACGGTAGGCTGAAGGAGGAACTCAGTCAATTGGCATGCACGCTTAACCTCTAGATCAGTTGGCAAGAGGCAGTAAATAGTTTTGCAGATGGTCGACTTGCTGTCCTTATGGTCACTGGAGGTCATTTTCAGAGCCTGGATGCACATTTCAGCGCACACTGGAAGCCCCACCTCTCCAACCTAAGGAAATGAAAAACATGAATAAATGCCGAGGATAAGATTTCAAGATCATGAAAACAGATGTGGCATCCTACTATGAGTCAGTGTTAGTGTGATTGGCAATATGTAATTGTTCTGGTTTCAGCTAAAAACTTTCTTTGTACCTCATTTTGGACTACTTTGATGAGAAAGAGAATGTGACAGACACTCCTGCAGAGAAGAGCCATCTTTTTGCTCTGGTCGAGAAATGCATCGGCTGATGACTCCAAACGCATCAGTAGCTTACTCCAAAACAGTGTGAGTTCCCTGGAAAAGATCAGAACCAAAACTGTAAATGATTATGAAATATCACAGATAACCACAAACCATACAGGACACTTGTGCCAATGCATACTGTAGTTATGACTGGATTGTTGCTGTTTTTTCTCACAGAAATTACTTCATTTTGAGTGAAGATGAACTGCATCATCAATTGATATTGTTCACCAGCAATCAGGAAATGTGTTGGTAGTCAAAGCAAATAGTCAGAAACAATTACCAGGCACAATAAACATCTTCTTGGAGAAGCTGTCGCTTGAGGAAGGCAGAACATAAACAAAGAGCTCCTTTCTCATCTCCTTCTGACTCCAGGTTACAGATCATCTCAAGAGCATCTTTACAGTCTACTGATGTAATCTATTTGTGAGAAAGAGAGAAATAATGAAAGAGACAGTCAAATTCATGAAAATGGATATCCGTAACATTTAACAACACCGTCGTGCCCTTTTCATTATTACAAATCAAAAGGTGTGAACATTCTGTATCTAGCTCAAACCTTCCTACATGTTACTAGATCAGCTACTGGAAAGCAGCTGACAAACCAGCGCCGTTTGAGGGGTTCACAGTCTCAGACGTAAGATTACTGATCAGTTGTTTCAGCAGCATAGTGCTGGCTCAACTGTTGAATTAAATGACTTTATATGTGTAAGAAACTGTGTCTGTGTGTTATTTCTCACCTCTTCCATTAGCTGCTCCTGACTTTTTGTCATACAGATGCAAACCAAGTAGGTTTGTTTGAAGTTCCCTTTTCCTTCATATCCCGGATACTCTGAGCACATCTTTGCAAGTACAGCAGCCTTATCAACACTGTCCATTTTGATAAGATGCTTTATTCGCATGTTAAGGAGTGTAGGACCTTCTAATTCCAGATATTCATGAACTAAGAATCAAAGAAACAGCAGAGAAAAGAGACATAGTCAGTGTAATTCACAATTACTACACACACTTAAAAAAAAAAAGAAGTTTAAAGAAATTAGAACTGCACAAGTTGGTCTGCCATGCCACCAATCCAATATAAATGTAAGCAAGCAAGAACTAACCTTGCTCAGTTTGAGGCGTTTCATTGGACAGGATGCTGCTCAGAGTGGTGTTGGACCAGACACCATCCTGCTGCGCCAGAACTGAAAGCATGCAAAGCTGTGTGCTCCCACTCGCTTCCAAAAGGCTGTGTGCCGACTGTAGAAGATAAGTAACCATGTAGTTACGAAAATGCTAAAACATTGGTGTCATACTCAGAAGTGTTACATGTGCCCAGACTCAGCATATAATTGGAAATACTTGTTACAACTTTGTTACTGACTTGACATTGAGTCAGTAAGCAACACTAGTGTGAACAGCACATTTTTAAAAGTTTCATCCTTATAGGGACAGAACCCACAGTCTCTTGTCTGACAAATATTTCAACCCATGTGTTTCTTTTACTTATCATGCAAAACTGTCAGGGCAAATATTCCAGTCATGGATCAACATTTCTACTGGTTTTCAACGCTGAACTAAACCAAATGCATTCTGGTCACCAAACAATTTTTCATCGCTCATCATTGGAAAGAAAAGACAAAAACAGCCAACAGCCCTGGGGATACTGACCTTCATGGAGGACTGAAACTCCTCCCATAAGGCACCAGGGACATGCTGGGGCAGTAAGAGCAGCAGCTCCACACAGCTCCTGTGAATTCAACACAATCATTTGTCAAGGCAAGATTTAGGTCAAGGATGTGCACACACAATTCACAAATTAAGGGTGACAAAGAAACAATAACTGTTCACAAAGTAAATGTGCTGATGTAAAGTCAGTTTTGCCCTTTAGGACATAATGGAGATGATGATCAGGAACAATGGGGGCTGTCGCTGTTCCTAAATCAGCACACTGGCAACACGGCTGAATGTAGGTGTGCTTAAATACAGCCCATGTTGCTTTTAGGATGGTCAGAGAGGCCTGGCCACTAACTAATCAATAATTAAAGTAAAATACACCCTTGATATTCTATTAATAATTTGTGCATGCCTCTGATGCCCTTTATTTTGTGTACCTGCTGTAAATCTATGTGCAAAACATGCTCTGACTGCAGCCCATCCCAAATATGTCTAAGCTCCCCAAGAGGTAGCCTACATTTCTATTCTGTATTACAGCCTGAAGGACTTTGCCTTTATAACTCACTTTATAACTTCAACAGCACACAATGTGAGTAACTGCATAGTTCCTGACAGACAGTTTGCACGGTTGTTGGCAACTTTTTACATCTAAATATTCTTTGGTGTCTGTTTGCATGTGAGTTTAGTCAGTCTTTTGGTTTTCTTGTCATATATTGTGCATCTTTAAAGTGATCTCTATGGAGATTAGTGTTTGTCTTAAAAAACTGTTTTTGTCTTATAAAAAACGACACTTATGGACCTGCAGAGGGAACAAAAGCAGGCACCGAGGGTGTCAGATTGTATCTTGGGAAACTTGCAGAACAAATTCAAGAAAATTCTGGCATTTACCACAGTTTTCTAATTTCAGGTAATGTTAATGTATTCACATAAAACATGAATGATAATGGAGGTGCTCTTCTGAAGGTACAACTTTAGCATTATGTTATTGTCGTTAACGTATAAGACTTTACAGGTCAAGTTCATGAGAAAGATGCTGTTTAAAATGATAGAAAAAAGATGTCTCCAGTGTTCATTTGGATTTTGATTACTACAGTGTTTACAACGCCAAACTGTCCATCATCGGAAGAATGACTCATTTGAGCCATGCAATTGTCTCAGTCAAAACAAAAAGACAAAAAAAGACCCGACCAATGCACATTGTGTGCGACTTGATTATTTTGACTCATCTTATTCCCATTCTTTCTTTCTATTCATGAAACACCGCTTCCCTTTGCTACAGCTAAGGCAAGCAGTTTGCAAAAATACTTGTAATGAGCATTTTTCTTTATGAATAGTATTAAATGGAAAAAAAAACAGTTGTAAAAAAAGACACTTTGTGATTCATGGAGTGGAAGGGAAGTGAACTCTGGTCAAATTCAAGCACTTTTCAAGCACTTTCAAGGTGCATTTTCAAGCTTTTCCAGCACCTTACAGCAGCGGTAAATTACATATTTATATACATATATATACTCAAAATGATTCTTTCACTTCTGCATCACATTAAATCAGATGTTATTGTGCTATAAACAACCAAAATTATGTTTCGTGACAGCAATGCTGTAACGATTATGTAGCGACCGTAATACCAGAGATAGTATTAGTGGAAATAAACGGGATGTTGTTCTTAACAGGTATTGCTACGCCCCTGGCTCTCGCATTAAACTTGGAATGATATATTTGGGTTATCCGGTTCTTTGTAAGTTTGTAAGACTCTTTGGTACGAAGGTGTGTTTCTTATAGGAACATAATATCTGGTTTAAAGGTTTGGAGCTGTAACCAATCAGTTGGTGAAAATACGTCTCATGAAATAAAATAAGTGCTAA
>OMOV01098427.1:3159-15690 GCA_900312565.1 Beryx splendens | reverse complement strand
TTAACAGGTATTGCTACGCCCCTGGCTCTCGCATTAAACTTGGAATGATATATTTGGGTTATCCGGTTCTTTGTAAGTTTGTAAAACTCTTTGGTACGAAGGTGTGTTTCTTATAGGAACATAATATCTGGTTTAAAGGTTTGGAGCTGTAACCAATCAGTTGGTGAAAATACGTCTCATGAAATAAAATAAGTGCTAACATGATGATCGGGGTGATCTCAGGTTGGGCTAGAGCTGCATTACCAACGAGGGGAGAGGGATTTAAAAAGAAGTGGGCATGTAGGAGGCAGGAGGGTCTACTGAAAGATAATATGGAGCTAAATCACCGGAGCGTCCCTTTAACCACAACGCTCTCTTCTTCTGTGGTTCTCTCCTCCGCAGAGCTTTTAAAACCAAACAAAAAAATTTAAAATCGAATTATTCAGTCAGATTTTTTTATGAACGTAACGCAATTACAGTTTCAAGCAGTTTCAAGGACTTTATTCAAAATCCAAGCACTTTTCAAACCTTGAGAACACCACATTAAAATTCAAGTGCTTTCAAGAATTTCCAGCACCTGTAGGAACCCTGTCTTATTACTGTAAAAAAAAGGGAGCTGTTTGCAAACTCTGAATCTGCCAAGTATGAAAATATGTCAGCACGATGTTGTGGAGCCCTGAATAAAGGTGAACACACTCCCACTGAGAACATCTGATACGGCAAACGTGATGCAGTAGAAGTTCAAATTCCCAGCTGTATGCAACCGTAATCTATCCCGGGTGGTTTTCTCATACACATTCTTCTCAAGTACAAATTTAATAGACATTTAAAGAGAATGAAGAAGCTTAAGTTCCACCGACTTAATTCAAACGTATGTCTTCTACTCACAGTGCTAACTTTTCAAGTAGGAGTGGCACGTTTTCACATTCGGAGGAGAGACAGGAGGCGGCCTTAGCAAAGCTGAGTATGGCCACAGTGTACACCTCCAGCAAAGGCAGTGGATCCTCATCGGTTTTCCAACGTCCGGCATGTTCCACAAGGACCTAGAAAAATAAACATTAAAACAGTACGGTTAGGCCAAGTCCATCAGTGATCGCTTACATCATTAGTTGTACTACCACAATAAAATACGCTCACAAATTACTTTAATTGTTCATCAGAATTAGTCCGTACCCACTGTGGCATAAAAAGTAAAGCTAAAGTTGCTGATTCTGCACGTTTTATTAAAACTGTGATGGAGAAATAAAAATCATAGTTTGGGAATCACGTGTTGTAAAACCAAACACCATGTGTTTAAATTATGAGTCTCCAAACTTTTTTTTCTCATAATACTGTGTAAAAAATCAGATTATTGGAAGTTAGTAAATTTGCGGATATCTTTTGTTCATGTGTAGGATAGCTACTGTATAATGTATAATACATATTGCTGATTGTACCAAAGAAGTTGTATAATGTATTATTCTTTGTACGGTCCCACAAATAAATATAGACCCAGCAAAGTTTGGTTTTTACTAGCGAAACATAAAAACTAGGCTTTATGACTGTGCCAGCGAACAGCAATAAAATCTAAAGCATACAGTAAAAAAAAGTAATCTTATTTCTCACTACTGGGACCGAATCCAAAAAAAAACAAAAAACTGGTATCATAGCTATTTAGTATCAATGGCCATTTTAAGGCATCAACAGTTAACACAATGCTTATGAGCATTTTGATGGAGAGAAACAACTGATCAAGGTTTGATTCAATTGAAAGAAATCAGATTACAAATTTAACAAAACAATGTGCTCGTCCGCCTCATGAAATGTACTGTAATCTGACACAGACATTTATCTCAAAAAGTATAATTTTAGACCTGCAGTGGAATTGTGAAGAGTTTTTATGAATGAAGGGAAACACCTCAAATCATAGCATACTGTAAAGGCTCTCACCATTAGTGCTTTAAAGTTTATAACATTATTACATTTCCATTTAACTTGAAGCAGAAGTGACGCCTCTGATTTGTGATTATCTATCAGTAATACGTTAAAATTAATAACGAAGACAGCAAAGCACCAGTTATATATGGTACAGGAAAAACCCCTCCTCCTCATCCTCCCTTCCATCCCCCTCTAATTTTCCCAATCACTGATGAAAGTAAAGCCTTAACCTCCATTCAATAAAACGACCCCAGACAATATTTCATACAGATCCATTGGTGCTGGATGACCTTATAATTAACTGCATTTACATTCTCATAAAACTATACTCTCCATTACGGCGAAACTGGACAAACCTAGCTGTAGCATCCAGCCCGACACATCTAACACGCTCTGCTCTCCTTTCTGCTTTTACTTATATGTCGGATTTACAAACACCACAATTACTCAGTCCCAGTAATGTGGGATGCAAACATATCACCTCAAACAAATGTGGTCTGGGCCAGTTAATCTTCCCTGTGCCACCGGGGCGACATGCATATGGAGCAGTGTGATATATACGTGGTCAGGGCAAATAAATGAGGAGAATGTGTAATGGAGTCAGTGACCAATGCCACACTTTCCCTTTCAAACCTCTCTCCCCCAGCCTGCTGCACACACATCGCTCATGCTGTCGCCCATCTAACATTATTTCGCTGGCTACACGACCCGCTGGGATGTGTCCGTCCGGTGATGTGGTTAGCTGGATTAATTAGTGCATAAGGCCTTGGCTAGCTCCTTGGAAAAAACATTGATCTTTCCGTACAATAAAGCAGCCCAAAAAAGGCAACCTATTTTACTCACAAAGCTAAAAATCTGAACAAGAGTCGAGGTGCAATGTTATAACGTCTGAATCGTCTTTTCTAATGCACACACGGTTTCATAATCCAATGCATATCCATGCGATCATCCACTAAAATCTCGCTAGCTATCCATTTTTTGCACAGCATGACCACTGCACAGGACAGGGGGACCCTGCATACCAGCTAGCAACATTCATCTGATATTAGCTATCTGGCCTGGAAAATACGCGTAATACATGCACGCTGCGCACACATCGGGGAGACTCCTTCCCCCGGGAACGGTCAGACTTTGCAAATAAACGCAGGCCACTGACAAACATCAATGAGAGAATAGCTGGGAATCAAGGTGGAGGTTTTTTCCCCATCTTGAAAGGCCAGGCAGCTAGCTAGCCAGCTAGCTCCTTAGCTACATTGTTGTAGCAAACGTAGACGCGCATCCTCGGCCAGGAAGCCAGAGGGGCTGCAGGCTGGCCGGGATGAGCGGCGGGCGGACGGGCTAACCTGGCAAAACTCCTGGCAGAACTGCAGCGAGGCTTCCGACGGTGACAGTGGGCTCTCTTTCAGCGCCGTGGACAGACCCTGGAACCGCTCTCGGAGCACCGCGATGGCTTTCCGTGTGTCATATTCCCTCTCTGTCTCCCCCTCCGCCATCTTCACAACAATCACGACCGCGTACGCACAGATGTTACGCTGCCAGACTCGCACACGCACGGACACGCAGGAGGGGGGGAGGGGAGAGCACACTGTGTGCTCCACATAGCCTGATGTCAACAAAGCATCCATGACCTTACCATGATGACACAAGATCACACGCTTTTATTCCGCATCTAATCTCGGTGTGATTTCCCGTCTGAATTCCCTGAGCACATGGATAAACTGTCCTAAACTTAGGTTACTTGAAGCAGACACTGGCTGCTGTGTCAAGCAGCCTAAAGACACTGGCCCAGTGAGTACAGCCTATAAAAAGGTGGGTAAGCTCTGACCTCCAGTCAGTCAGTGATCATCACATGACAAGCAACCATCAATTTCATTTTCACCAAAGCATAGGCTACATTTTTTCGTTAAACAATAAAGTGACATAGTTCTCTTTTCGCTTGCCCCCCTCCAGAGAGCGCAGGTTCAGCTGCAGAGCACCCCCCCCTCATGCAGTGACTTGCTCAAGGGCACTTCGGCAGGGTGGATGTTTGCTGACAGGGTTTGAACCTGCGGGTCAGCCAGTTGAAACTCTTGCTGTCTTATCACCAGGCCAAACTGCCACCCCCGAAAGACCCTAAATACTCATCTAACTTAGTTAGGTTAACTGAGTTTGGATGGGTTTACGCATCACTACATCCCTGCACAAGCTGACAATCTACACAGGATAACTATTCGCCATCTTCTCTCTGATTTATAGTATGATTCATGTCTGAGTTCATTGAACATCAGGCTCAGGCTCACTGAAGTACATGCTGACTGCTAATTATGAATGGAAAATCAAGTTGATAAAGACATGGGTCTGCACAACAACATCTCATAAAATCATGCCAATCTTTTTTACTTTCATGCTACTATTCAAAACAAACCCCCGCCCACACAAACACACACCAAAACACACACACTTTGACATAAGACAAATTCATGAAAATGCAGAATCAGTGTATAAATTTTAATTGCTTTTCAATCTACAAGCAAACCTACTGTATGTCTCTATCGACACAGTATGTAATTACATATCGTCACATAATATCACTACAAAAAAGACAATTTTGGCAACACAAGAAGATCCATTGTAAAAATAACGAACACTATTTGTTGCTAAGCGTCGTTGCAGAAGAGTGTGACAGGATGGGCTCCAGCTCCATCTCTTACTGCTTATGGAAATAGCAGGTGCTGCAGTGGCAGTCCGTGTGGTTCCTCACCCGTATGCCAGCGACCTCCGTCTGAAAGAGGGGTGGACGAGGAGGAAGAATCAAGAGTGAAGGTTAAAAACGTTCACTTTTCCTAAAATACATATGGCTTAAATTGGGCATATACTGTATGTTATGGGGGGGAAATAAAAGGACTATTGGAACATCCAATAATGCACAAATAGACAGCCTAGGGTATCAACCTTTATCCAGGTAAGTGACTAGCAAAACATTATAAAGGGAATTTTTATTATTTATTTTTTTTCTTCCAGTTTCAATATCCATTCCAAATATTTTTTTCTTGTTACCAAAACCTTAGGCTCTGAACTTCTGCTATAACACCTTTAAAAACACACCACCCCAACCAACAATACTAAACCTAGACCTGAAAAAAAAAGTAACTAAAACTAAACATTTGTGAAAAATTAAAACTAAATTAAAACTACTGAACCCACAGTGAAAATTGAAATATGAATTGAAATCCCAAACTACTGTGTAATAACCCTCTTGTAGACCACTAGCAAACTGGAGTAGGCCTATTCTGTTTCAGAGTATTGTACTGCAGGAAGTGGGGAAGGCTTTGACAACTTAATAAAGCCCGAGACATTTAGAAAGCTCGTGTAAATCTTCCTGTAACCTACACTGTAGTGCAGACAGACACAGTGTTTAAAGGAAACACTGCTGCTGTGCATTATTGCTGACTGTACCTCAAAGCTGTGCCGTGCGACACAACACGTTGCCTCTGAGGTGATATTCTTTGGGATTGTCATTGTCTTCTTGGACTTGAGAGGTGTGGGGTACGCTCTCGAGAAGCAGCAGCCCACGCACTGGTAAATTGGGCGCTCCACTGAGAAAAGGGCGTTCTTTCTGAGTGCACATTCCTCACAGCCCACTAGGGAATGAGAACAGAAGTTTAAAAACCTGAAGATGGACATTTTAAGACCTGACATTGATAATAAAGTGTACAGTCCTTGTGGATAAATCTTATAATTAATAGCAATAAATACATATTAATATTTAACACATAGCAATAAATACTTGGGAATAAGCAGAAAGGTTAATTTACTCAGATACTTGGTGTGTCTACTAGTCTACAAAACTCCATTCATTAAATTACATTATCAGGTATCAGACTCCATAAAATGTAGGCACACAAATTGTAAACCATTTACATTTTACCACTATAATCTGAATGTGGACAACTAGTGTAGCATTGCCTGCAGGAGGTCAGTTATTATACAATAAAGCACCGACACCAGTGGTATAAACCGATCTTACTGTTTGACATGTCACTGTTGGGGTAAGAATCAACGATGTAAAGAAGGAGAGACAACAGGAGAAGAGACAGTCCAGCTGATTTCACTGAGCCCCTCATTGTTGCAGCAATTACCTAAGAAGAAAACGAATGTTCAAAATGGTCAGCAAAATGAAAAATCACTGGAGACATAACATTGTAAAAGAAACATGACAAGACAGCAAGACATAGATGGAAATAATACCATGTTGAGAGAGAGTTACCCGTTCTTTGTGCCTCTGTGCCGTGCTGGAAGCCTTTTTATTGAAGACCCAACTGCCTCAATCCCTGCTATTTTATACCAGTGCCTCTTATTCTATATGCACTGCCTGGATTACATAAAACCCCACCGACCTTATCAGTGATCTCACCGACTTAGTGGCCACTTAGCTAAAAAGAAGATGGGAACACACAGTGGAAAACCAAAACACACTCCCATCATCTCTCCATCCTGACTATGAATGTTGCTTTTAATCCCTGGGTTGTTGTTACTTGGTAACTGAGGCTTGTTATCATTTGCCATGTCATGGCAAGGGGAAGGGGGGCGGGAGGAGGTCATTAGTTTATGATTTTCACGGTCATTTTGTTTTCATGCAGTCAGATCATCCGCAAATGCAATATGTTACACTTTAATTCACTTTAAGTGTTATGGATTATGATTCTGAATTATTAAGAATATAAAGATTAAGACTTAACGTTGAAATATCATAAAATAGGATGCAAGAGTGGCTTACTTCTCTGACCTTATTTAGAAGAAATGTCATAACTCTAGGGTCCTTTTCGGTGTTGTTGATTCAGTTGTTGGCCCCTCTTCTAGCCTCTGTATTGAAGCCTTCCCAGAAAAGTATGAAGAATTTTTAAAATCATTCTTCATGTTATTTAATATTCAAAAAGTAGAGGATACTGAGACTTTAGATTTTACCCTCTGACTACAGTATCCATAATTCTACTATTATGAGCTGTTTTGAAGTCATTTCACCCATGGTCCTATGGGAGACTGTGGCTCACACCACCCATCCTCCACCTGTCCCCCACATGTTGTCCCTACTTTCTTAACAAGGACTCAGTCAGTCCAAGCTTTCTATCTGTTATCAGTAGCTCTTGCCACTAGTGTTTTCCTTCCATTTTCAAACATGCAAGCAAACTGAGTTTTGCCTCTTATCTCCAGCAACCTACAGGCCGATCTTCAAACTGCCCTTTGAATCAAAGGTTTTAGAAAAAGTTGTTTCAACCCAACTGATATGTTTTATGATTCAAAATCTCTTTGAGAAATTCCAATCTGGTTTTACAGCACTTCATAGCACAGATACTGATCTCCTTACACTGGCCAATGAATTTCTTTTAGTGGCAGGTGCTGTGGAATATTCAATAATTTTAATTCTTTTTAGATCACAGTCCGGCTTTCAGTACCACAGATCATACCATTTTATTAGCTCACTTGAGAAACTGGGTGGCTCTCAGAGACATAGCTCTTCACTGGTTCATCTCCTACCTTTCCAAAAGAATGCTTTCCCACTCACTCTGTGGAGTTCTGCAAGATTCAATTCTGGACCCTATTTTATTCTCCATTTATATGCTTCCGCTTGGGCATATTATCTACAACCATAACATATGTTTTTCACTGATATGCCAGTGACACAATTATTTGTCCTAACGACTTTAACAACTCTAAAAAACCAAACCCACCTAAATCAATGAAATTCATTCAACATGAACTAGACGCTCTGTCTGCTAATGTGAAGCCAGTAGAAAATAACCTAAATGTAATTTTTGAAAATTTGACTTTGACTAACAGATTAAGAGAATGCAACTGTATTTAGTTCAACTGAGGAACTTGTGTAACTGTGTTTCTTTCAACTGAGGAATATTTCCAAAATTCAGTCATTTTCTGTGATCTTGAAAACATCATCTACGTTTTAATTTATTCTCTGATTTCAAGATGGATATATACACGTAGTGAGGGATTTGATCTTCAAATGCAATGGATGCCTGCCTCTTCTGAAAACTGATGAGAGAAACCATGTGCTTCCTTGAGTTGAATGAATGAATAATGTATGTGAATGGGATGCACAGAGTGTGTCATCTAGGCCAAAAGGAAGAGTAAATATGATTTGCATTAGGGTATAGACGCAATTCAAAATTGGGTACATATATTCATGCAATTACATTACTGGCTTAGTGAGCAAAATGCTCATCGCTGCTCTGTATTGCTTGTTATTTCGAGCTTTATAACAGGCTTACTGGAATACTTGCATGACATTAGTTTTAAAAGTAAGGAATTAATTAAATTAAGTAATAAAATACACTCAAAGCAAAAATGACAACAGTTATTTATATTACACTAGCATATTCTTTTCATGCTTAATTTCAGACGTACAGTGATCAACACTGAAATTGCTTCAGTGGCTCCTAAAATCTGGATGGACAGATGGATGAATTAATGAATAAATGGAATAAGTGTATCCATCTAACATTTGAAATGTCAAGGATGAATATAAATGTATTTTCTATTTCAGCCTTCTACCTACTTACGTGCCCATGTCTTGTGTCCTTGGTTGTGTTGGTGATAAAGTCTTGGCACAAGACTCTGTAACTCAATAAGCGTGGAGGATGAGGTATTAAATCATAGAGATTTAAAGGCTTTTTGGCTTATATGATAACATTTGTTCCATTCTACTCCCACAATCGGATGTTACATTGTTTTTGTGAAATCAAATGTCAAACGTTAGAATAAGTAGTTGTTACTAATTGTTAAAACATTCTGGGTTTCTGAGATAAGACCATACTCAGCTACTTGCAACTTTTACAGCTGAGCAGTCTTTTAAATGCCTGCTTGAAATCTTCATTGAAAGTGGTGTAAAGGAGCGGGTTGATGAGTGAGTTAGCGTATCCCAGCCAGGTGAGGATCTCTGACAGAAGTGACACCTGAGAGGAGGGCTGCAGCACGTTAAAGCCCAACAGTAGTTCTTTGACAAAAAAAGGCAACCAGCAGAGAATGAAGGCACCCAGGATTAGTCCTAGGACAAGTGCAGCTTTCCTCTCTCTAGATGCACAGGTCTGAATCCTCTCCTTGACCTCCTTCATTCCCTCTTTCTGAGCTACAAAGCAAGGAGTGCTGAGTTTGTTAAGTTCTGTGTTAAGTGGCAAGGCAGGAAGCTCAGGGTCAGACTTAGAGGAGTTAGACCATTTCGTGTTGCTGCCTGCTGTTCTCTTATTCCATAACGCCCCAGGCTCTCTCCTTTTATGGTACATTGCTCTGGCTGTTACAAAAATTCTGTAGTAGAGGATGAGGATGAGGGCCATAGGGATGTAGAAAGCCCCACATGTGGAGTAGATGGTGTAGCCCACATGGTCGTGCTTGATGAAACACTGGTCAGACACATTTTCACGGACTTCAGTATCAACACTGTCGTTGTTGCTGCGGAGGATGTGCCTCCAGAACAGGGGAGGCATAGTGATAAGGATGGAGACGGTCCAGACTACGGTGATCATGATGACCACCCACTGTTGCGTCCTCCTGTGTGCGTACACCAGAGCGTTGGTGATGGCCCAGTGGCGATCCAGTGCGATGGCACACAGATGCATGATGGAACAGGTGCAGCAGGTCATGTCTATACTCAGCCAGGCTTCGCACAGTATAACACCCAGAAGCCACCGCTCCGTGGCGATGTAGAGCACGCTGAGCGGCATCACCAAGATGGCTACCAACAAGTCAGTGACAGCCAGGGAGCAAATGAGGTAGTTGGCTGGGAGATGTAGTTTTTTGGTAGTCGAGAACACTAGTATGACTCCAATGTTTAGTAAAGCAGTGAAGAGAGTGAGGATGCTGAGGAAGAAAACAACAAATATCATCAGAGTGTCTCTCTCCATGTTAAAGTCCTGTTTGGACTGTCTGTTGGGGCTTTTATGGTGCAAACCAACACCAACGTCTTGTACACCACTCGGAAACTTTTTGCCCGGGGCTCGCGATATTCCACTGTCCTTCATCCTATTTGCAGCACCTATGGAAAGAAAAGTTTTTTGACAGTCAGTTTGGCTGTTTCATGATATTTTTAAGTATATATTTTTATATATATTTTTTAAGTACAAATTGTTTTGGATAGAGAAAACTGTAGTAATGTCTGTATGCCAATTCCACACCTTGCAGATATATTAGACGGTCAGTGGATGAAGCATTTGAAACTAAACTGATTAATAAAATATTGACTGAAAGTGAACAGCAAAAGCTATGCAAGGCTTTTCAGGAGCGGGAGCATTCAGCCCTCCTATTGATAAGAGCACACGGAGACAGTCTCTCCACATGGTGGCATGAGAGATCTATGATTTAGGGACGGGTCTGGCGAGTTCATAGCCTGTAGCTCAATGGGCATATTCATGGCTGTGCTGGAGGATGAATGAGTTCACACCTCTGCCAGTCATCAGAGGCTTTAGTTTCGTTACACAGTGTTGCATCAACAAATAAAACGAGAAGTGGGTCAGAGACAAACATAAAGCTGTAATATTTCTTGGATTTCATTTGGAACATTTTACAACAACTGCCTTTGATTTACCTGCATGGCCAAAATTTGGAGGTTAGAGCCAATATCCAAGGTGGTGATATTTAAAGAAAGGAAATATAAACATACATAAACATATAAACACTCCACCACTATATCAATTTTATATGGAATACTATATTTAGTTTAGCCCTGGCTTAAGTAAATAAAGACACTGTTCACTTCACAAACACCAATTTCAGGGTAATATCTCAAAGTGACCAATCCCAAAGGACTTCTGGTATCCTGGCGCCCTGTTTCCCTGAGTGGGTTGGCAATCACTATGTATGCAAATATTGTTTTGGCATAGTCAATAATGAACCGCATGTGGAGGAAATATAACATAATTTAATCCTTGTCATGCCCAGATCACAAATACAAAGAGGAACCACTGTCTCCATTTTCTGTTCAGAGACAAAAACAACCATATATTTCCCTGTTCCAAATATTTTGTGTAAGGGGCTGGACCTGTTCTATAGACAGTGAATGTAATGCTGACTTTGGACATATTGGATCTTCATCATAAGATTTGTTTTATAGTGCTAGCAGCTCAAAATCACAAATTCTACAGCTGGACTTCTGGCAAAGACCTGAAAGCACAGAGAATGGCTGTTTTACAGTCTTGTCATCGGTTGCCTTGGTTGGTCAGAGTCAAAGACATTTGGTTATTACCCACTGAGGGCAAAGCTGTTAGTGCGGCACTCTGCTCTGTACATTATTTTTTCTATTAATAATATATTTATTTTGGTTCCATTTTCTATTAAATCTTTTAACACTACCACTTCTTGTTTTCTGCTTTTTTGGACTCTATTTTTTAACCTGCTTTTTTATCTCTTTTCTCCTCTTTGTAAAGCAGCTTGCATTACTGCCCTTGTATGAAATATGTGAGAAAATGTGCCAGGATCCCCAGAAAATATAGGTGGCCTAAAAATCATTATTTTATATCAACATTCCTCAACTTCTCTGTAACTTATTCCTCAAAATATTCCAGCTACCATCATCAAGATGTCATCATCATCAAGCTCTTTCTCGTGGGGGTTGGTCGGTTGTTGATGTCAGTCCCCAACTGATATGATACTGTTTCAGGCTCAAGCGCTAAACCCTTGACTCCCTTTAGGGGTGACGTACTGAGACTGTACGTCTGTCTCTGTCTATCTGGCTGTATGGAAACATCAGATGAACAGACAAGTGCCTGTTGTGCATTTGCATACATGTTTGACCAACAAAACATCATCTGATAGAGCGGGAATTAACCCCAACTGATGCCCTGCATTCTTCAGGTCAGCTTCCGCACGTCTGTCCCTCGTCTTTCCCAGAACTCTTGTTTATCTTCAGTGGATCTGAGAAACTAACAGAGAATAGACTGCCTACGCTTCTTTAAGTGATGTAATAACAACTTTAAAAGACTTATTTACACACTACATCATCCCGTTGTGCTATTTAGAGTTCTTCACCTTACTCATGAATATGTCATAGCAATACTTAACAACTATAACAAATAAATGAAACATTACCATTGCATAGTTTGTATATAGGACATGCAATCATGACAGTATGATAAACAGTAGAACATACAAATATGAAATGCTAAATGTCAAATTGAAGGAGAACAACAATACACTGTATTCCTGTTTTAGGGCAGTCCAATCAATATATGTGAACATAAACTTTCTCTTTCCCAGAGCCATAACCAGGGAACCTATGTTACATAGACAGAGGTGATTGGACTCTCCTAGACCACAGGAATAACAACAGATATGAATGTGTGATTGAATGGTGCAATTCCCTTTGATTTTTACATCCAAAAGGCAATTGTCAACAACCATATTGATTAAAAACATACCTGCATGCTGGAACGGTTCCCTTCGACTGATTGATCGAGCATCTCGACCATGCTGAAGGTGTCAGGCTCGCGCTCGTGCATCAGCTCCATCTCTGTCATTTCTAAGTAGTTTCAGTTCATAGGAATGTGTGTGTATGAGGAGAGGGTGGGGTGAGTGAGAGAGAGAGAGAGAGGGAGAGAGAGAGAGAGAGAGAGAGAGGGAGCGGGGGGGGGGGCGAGGCGCAGACAAGCAGCG
>OMOV01098422.1:7176-19493 GCA_900312565.1 Beryx splendens | reverse complement strand
GAATGCTTTGCATTCTGAGTTTTGGTAGTAGTGGAGCACAAGGAAGACAGTATGAGTTTTGCAGGGAACATTAGACAAAACAGTGATAATATATTTAGGATAATAGTGTATTTTGTCTCAGGTTTCGTAGATGATGTCTGTTGTCAACCATTTCTATCTGTGCTGGGCGGCCTAACCAGGTTTGTAATGAAAGGAAAAATCCACCCAAAACACTTAAAAACTGTTAAAGCAACCAACTATTGGTGATGTACCTTGCATTTCTGGGGCCATGAGTAACTGACAAAATGTAGAGATGCTGAGATGTTTCCAGTGCAGCAACAACGGAGTTTGATAGCAGAAAACATTTCAGCGATCTAAAATATCAGTGGTAAACGTCACGTGTTGGTGTCAGTCCCTCAAAATCAAAGAGCGAGGGCTTCTTTCTATATAGACTCACCATCGTTCAACAGTCATACAGGGAGAAATCCATCGTAGAAGAGGCAGAGAGACCAATTTCTCTGCTGACAGTAGCAGAAGATAGACCAGAATGCCAAGCAACCACAAAAACAGGTTTAAGAGGCACAGATACGATCCTAGACATGCCCCGATGTTCACAAACAGGTTGTTTGTAGTAAACAACCAACTAAAGCAGTAGACGAGGCAGGTTGAGGGAAAGTGGGTTCAAGTAAATAACAACCCTTCATCACAAAATAATTCCTGGAATGTATTGCACATCACAGATTGGTGATACCTAACAGTGTGAGAGGATCTGCGGGTGGATTTTCCTTTCAGTGTGTGATTAGGACGGTGAATCACAAACACTGGTCACTGAGAGCAAATTAAGCACTGATTAAGAAAAGATTTAAAAAAAGAGATTAGAGGGTTTATTTGTGTTTTTGCTCGTGCCGTAAGCACCGCCATCAGCATGTTACACAAATGACTTATTGACATGAAAAACATGGACACCAACTGACTCAGGTTGTCAGTGAACACATCTCTGTTTGATGAGGCACACGTCCTCGGGACATAGAGGGTTAAAGAAGCAAAGTTTCATTCCAAACTCTGATCCCCACCGTTTGGAAATGTTTACAAAATTACTGATAGCGCCAAACTGAAATAAATTGTAATTTGTAAAATAATAAGAATAGTTGGTAACCTAAGTCCTTTGAGGGCAAGCTGGTTTTGCTGACTGGATCTTCTATACTTTAGAGATATTGAATGATAAACTTCAGGTTATGTTTTTTTTTCTTCTAAAATGGATGTGTGGCCTTTTAGAAAAGGACTTTTCACGGGACTTTCACCAAATCTTCCTGGGAACTGTTTCGTCTCTACCAAAGAAACCCAGCTCGTACGTCAAGCAGCCCATCCCAACCCCCTCAATGTAATTCCCCGAGCCAAACTTCCCCTTGGTACGTATCTACACTTTCTGCCTGGTAACTAGCATGTTAAAGCTCATCTTTTTCACTGGGATGGCACAGAGAAAGACCGATTACATACAGTGTAAAGCATTAAGTTTGACCCGATAATGGAGCAGAACCCGAGCGAGAGGAGATAAGATTCTGTAATATTTTGCTGTCCTCAGCAACACTGACATGTACCAAAATCTCTGTATAACCCTGGAATCAAACACCCTTTATAGTTTTACTTCCTCTTTCTCCTGCTGCTCTGTCAAGGGTTTTTTTTTTTTGGTTGCTTTTTTGTATTCCCTTATAGGAAAACACCCAGAAGCCCAGCTCCAAACACTTTTCACTCCTGAGGAATGCCAGAATGCATTTGCCCAGGGTCGATGTTGCACGACCCAGTGAGCTGCAGGCAGGGGAGAGAGAGTTGGAGGCACTGAGTGATGAAGCGCTGTGAATGGCTTTGCACAAAACACCAGGGAGGAGCCCACTGACCTGCTGAATGGGACAAGGACAGGAGGAGAAAAGAGCCTCTTTAAAACTCAATCTGCCCAACCGTAAATGTTTGTCCACAGCTTTTCTGCTGCCATTACGGGAATGCTATTAACCGGGCCTATTGTGCCTTGTGGGAATAGCCTGACTCGACCTCACTGGCAACACCGAGATTTGTCCGTGTGCTCCCTATACAAAAGGTATAGGAACCGAACACTCACGCCCGCACAAAAGACTGGGGGAAACGTGATATTCTTTTTCATAAGCCTGAGTTTTTGTGCGAGAGGGAGAGGTAGCGCTTCCGCTCGGTTGTGTAATTGCAGGTCTCCACTCCCCACTGTGGAGCTGGCCCTGGTTCCTGCTCCCGTTGCTTTGTTTCTTCCTCCGCTCTGCACCCCACCCTGACTGGGAGCATTGAGGGAATATCTCCTTCTGTTTTGGGTGTGCCTCCGTGCCGACACAGATGGCGATTCGGGCTCCCGCGTGTCAAAACGCCACGCTGGGCTTATCACTATAGAGGTGACTTCACTGGCGGTGACTTCATGCTCCTCACGCCGGGCTTTTATTTGCATGTTGCACGTGTTTTCACAAAATAGGGGTTGTATGGGACCTTTTGCAAGTGGGTGGGGGAATCTGATAAGATGTGAGAGGGGGTTGTCTTCCCACTCTACCTCTCTCCTGCGTCTGTCCACTCATGACTAACCAGCTAACAAGCCGTCTCTCAGCGGGCATACAAAAGCATTTACCAAATCAAGCCAAATCTTCCCACATGTGTGAGTGGGAGAAACCACATCCCGAGGAGAAACGCCAACCATTTACTGGAGATATAGCCTCTTAATATTCTATGAATCTGTGTGTGTATGTGTCCGTGCATGCATGTGTGTGTGAGCTTGTATATTAGCATTTGGCACCTGGAAGTAATAGTCCCACATTCCAGCGCTGATGTTAAGTTTCTCATTAGTGGAGGGAACGGTCCCTCGCGTCCAGAGTGTGGGCATGGCTGCATTCGGAAAACAACAACTGTTAAATTTTCATCTGGAGCAGTGATTCTCCAGCTTTTTCATATCAAGGACCCCTAGGTGTGGTACACTGTAGGGCCACGGACCCCATTTGATGAGATTCTTGTCTCTCACACCCAAATCTGAGAATAGTTTTATTGCTAGATATGATTTTGTCCAGCGTGACTATCTGTATATTAGGTAGAGACAGTGAAACTATGATCAAAACAGTCATTCAGCAACAGTTAACTTGTTGTAAATGAAATAACGGTGAAGTTTAACAATTCATCGATTTGCCGGGCACCCCCTGGAACCCCCCTCAAAGACCCCTGGTGGTTTCCAGACCCCCCCGTTGAGAACCACACTGATCTACAGCGTGCAGTCATCCCCTAAACCTCTGTCTGAACCTTTATTGGCCAAACCGCAGGTCTGAGATCAGTGACACTTTCTGATCAGTCAAAATTTGCGTGCCCTATGCTTCCCCTTTGAAGAACTGATTAAAAGCAGACCAATGGGTGCAGAGAGAGAGAGAGAAAGCGAGAGAGTGAGAGAATCAGCGGCCGATCTCAATGCTGCGGCATCCACTACTTGTCCTGATCCGTGACAGTTTGCGTGCCCATGTTGAGGATTTGATTTAAAGCAGGCCAACGGGTAGAGAGACAGAGAGAGTGAGTTAATGGTTGTGTGTGTGTACGTGTGTGTGTGTGTGTGTGTGTGTGTGTGTGTGTGTTGGGTTGGTGGGCGGGTCAGACTGTTGTTTGTGCATGTTGATAAGACTTTTGTCTGTGCAGATCGCTGTCTCAGCATAGTCTCCAGCCACAGGAATGCCACCGGCTGACAGATGCACCAGAACCAGCATGTGTCTCCCAGAGTGAATGTTTAGGCCGCCAGTGAACCACATGCCAAGCTCATACACTGCAAAAACAAAAACAAACAAAAAACAAGTCATTTCAGTCACATATTCTGTCTTAGAATCTATTTTTCTTAATGCAAGTGAGAAGCTGCCAGTGGGGTGAGTTCATCTATTTCTTTCCAATGAAATTTGACTTGCTTTGTTTCCAAGTGTCAAAATCTTGGAACAAGGCAGAATAAATCACTCGATCAGTATCAAGACAATTAGACATGCATTGGGAAGAAAATGACAATTTCTCACCCCCTTGGCAGATTTCCTTAACTTGTTCAAAGAAAAATACAAATTTAAGACTCAATGCTCGACTGAAATACTTGGGGATATTTTTTTTTGCAGTGCATCCCTTTCAGTCTTTGGAAGAATAGCTTGAAGGTTGTTGACAGCGAGGGGCGTCTTCAGTACGCTCGATAACGCCGGCACCAATATGATGGGACGATTTAAGCTAGATGAATGAGTGATCTGGAGCAGCAACACACAACAGTTTTTTTTAAAAATCAGTTTCATGTGTATTCATTTCATACCATAATGATGACCACCGCTCTTATCCCTCAGATACGGGCCTGAGCAACCGTGGTGGGGGGAAAAAGAGGGATACTTGAGCAGCGAAGTGTAACCGCAATGAATCTCCAATCCACACAGATGGAAATAAACGTTAATGCGCCGATCTACCCACACAAAAACAAATAGATGGCAGGCGGTTCAGATGGTAGCATGCTTGTCAGAAATGGGTTGTCAGGATACCCGTGGATGGAGAACAAGCAAGAAAAAGGGTTTACTGTCACTTTTAAAGAACGTAAATATAAATGAGAGGAAGTGACGCGCGCGGCAAGAGAAATCTGATTTCAGTGTTTGTACGCCAGAGACGCATTTTGATTCCAGGTGAAGATGTAATGCAGCTAAATAATATCTGGACACAATCTGGATATGAAACAGACAAGCAGGTGTAAAGGCGGCAGAGAATCGCCTAGATCGTCTATTTTTTTGTAGTTGATATAAAGTCCTCGATTTGATGTGAAGTCCTTCAGCTCTCCCGACCTTACACAGCTTCTCGCCTCAAAGACCTGGGCAGCGTTTACATGCCTCCGTCCCCTTTGATCGTCCTTTCGGCCAGTCGCTCCCAATTAATGACAAACACGTGCCGAGAATCTGTGACCCCTGGCTTCAGTAAACAGGACCGCCGCTGCGTGCGGTGCGTCAGACCAGCGGTGTTTAAAGCAGGAATTTAAGGGGCGACAGGAACAGGACCAAAGAAACAACTGTGAAGTCTCCCTCGGTCACCTCCACTGCCAGGCATTCCTGCCTCGCTCGGCGCTAGAGCCAAAGCGTCCATGTGTTTCGATGCCCTAAGGGTCCGCTCCCCGGTTATGGCTCATTTGATTGGTATCTAAATATGCCTCATCCATCACCGTTAACTATCAAACAAATTCGTTTTATTGATGTACTCTGTTTCTGGATAAATTTGAACCATGTTGGTCTGTTTTGATGCCAGAAATGACGCAGGAGACAGAAATTTTGGCTACCGTCGCACCGCGGGCCTTCATACTCAATTCTGAGTTGCTGCTCATAACTAATTTTTTGGGATGACTGTTCATATCGGTTTTAGAGTGTAACTCGTATCTGATACCAATATGAACAAACATATATGACAGCGTTGGTGAAAAGAAACACATGCACAGAGTAACATAAAAGACATCACATAGCTGCGTTTCTCTTGCTTGTTTTCAACACATTTAGGTTTTTGGTGCCTTCGAGTTTTGACTGAATACCAATCAAATCAGCTATTTGTCTTTCTTTTCATTGTTTTGCCTTGTTGTCCTCCATTAAGCCCGCATGAGAAAACCGCACTTGACTCAGCTGGTGAGACTGACAATAACACAATCAGTGTTTTTATGGAACAAGTCTGAAAACATTTGATCTCTTAAATATTTGAAAAAGTAGGAATATTTGCCCAGGGGGGACAAAGGCATCTCTGGATCGTAAAAACACAAAAGGAACCTGAACAGATAATCTCTTTGAACACTTTGAGTTGTGCCGCTGCACCACACGCCTCGCTTCACCGTGGAAAAGCACATTCACAGGAACCTTATCTTTACACAGTGTGTGTAGTGATATGGTGTGAGCGATGGGGTAACAGGACTGGAGCGTTTTTTGTTTTTTTCCCCTCTAACATTCATGATTCATTTATGAGGAAGTGAAATACTGCCATATGGCACATTTCAATTGTGTGGCTCTTGGGTGAATTCCTTGGCAAGGTCAAATGTTGCAACCGAGCTAATGCTGAACATGAATCACTTGTCCAAATGTTGAGTAAAGTAGAATTGACACCAAGGTAGACTTCCCCCTGTGTCAAACGATGACGCTAGAGTGCTCTGATTCACAATCTATTCAGTGTAGGAGAATGCTGCCTTATGCCCATAATTAGCTTGAAGGTGATGCGCGAATTAATTCCCACATTGGTTTTGAAAGTGGCGACACAAAACTGAACATTTCCCAATTTCAACATTAGTTTCAAGTCTGATGCGCGGCGTCGCTGGATCTCCCCCGGCCTTCAGCTGTGTGCAGTGTGAAGCACAGCGCGAGTGAGAAGTGCCCTAACATAAAAAACACTGCTTAACTTGAGCTTGGATCGACTCTCAGCTGTTTGCTGAAAATCATTTGAAGCAATGATGTATATGTAACTTAAGGTGGATGTGAATAAGGCAGAGAAAATCAAATGTTGTAATGATGATGATGATAATATAGATCAATGTCTTCATGGTGATAACAAGAGCTGGAAGCACTAGCTCTGATAATGTCATTCTGTTTTTCTCCTCGCCTGGCCAGGAGCCACCGCAGTGGTCAGTAAGAGAAAGGACTCCCTCTTTACTCATATTAAAGGAAGGGGCCTTGGCTTCTCATTTCCACAGGGACACGAAAATGTCCACACTGGTGCCATGGAACCTTTCAATAGACTTACCTGGTGAATCCAGCTCTTCCTTATTTAGTTTACATATTAATTCCACTTTTCCACAGTTCCTGGTGAGATGTAGATGAAGAGGAGGCAGCAGGTTTAACAAGCATTTTAAAGCCTTGAGACAGCTGGATTCTGCCTACTCCTGCTCAATATTAGGCATGTCAGAGTCACTAAGATTGCGCTGCAAAGGCAATTTGCACTTTTTGCTTGAGCTAAGAATGCAGATTTTCCAACTTTTTCACCAATAAATTCCTGCAAATCAAGTTGTGGTGCAAACAAGCCCTCGAAAAGAGCACTGCACAAGCAAATAGCCTCCTGCATCACCAACTGCAAGTGCAAATAATGTGCTTCAGCTTCAAGACTAATCCACCAAGGCTGGCACCCTTTCGCCCTGAAGCGCCCTTTATGAATGGAGCTTGCTCTGGTCTTTTGTCAAGGATATATTTGGTGGTATTTTCATTTAAATTGGCAAAATTACCAACATAATACAAAAAGAAAGGGAAGAAAGGGAAGTGTGAAAAAAGAAAATTGATGATTATTTAAAAACCAATAATAAATCTCTGTTCTGATTTGAAATTCTAGGAAAACGGTCTCCCTTGTCTGCCTTGCTGACAATGCCGAGGCTTACAGAAACAGTATCAGCCGTTCTGATTGGGCCAAACTCTTTATGCAAAGTCTTAATTCCACCTTTCAAAGGATCTTATATGTGCCACAATTATTTTGGGGGGATTGGTGTTGCCAAGAATTAGTGAATTGGGCACAATGTCAATTTGCATGGCCTCGTCTACAAATAACTATTATGTGGGCAAAACAATGAGATTTACATATCATTTACATATTCATGATCATGACAGGCGCAAAGAGGCTTTATGTTTTGACCAGCGCTGTTAGGCACACTTTCCGCTCATTGTGTGTGGTTAGTGAATAGCATGGATAGGTTTGGTCATTCTGGTGATGTGGCGAATTTCCCTTTGTGAATCTGGCGTTCTGGTGTGTACGCAGGCTGGGAGTGTGTCAGTGACCCAGGGAGAGGGAGCGGACGAGAGCTGAGTGGGCCGATCTGATCCAGGTAGGTCAGAGCGGTGGGTGTCAGTCAGCGCTCCTGAACAAGCCCATGCGCTCTCCATTTTCATTGGTTGCTGACAACCCAGCGAGCGCCCAGCTGGGGGAGAGAGAGAAGGGAAGGGAAGGAGAGGCGCTCTGGCAGGCAGTCAGCTGGCACCGCCGTAACCTTTGAGAGGTTGTTTTGGGTGGTGGTGGGAGCAGTTCCTGGATATCTGCTCCAGGCCACAGCGCAGCCCCGATGCACCTGGTATTTTTACACCAACACTGGTTGTTGCGGTAATTCAGCCCAGTCGACAACAGTCCCCCACAACACACACTCTTGTTATCAGCGGCATGTAAAGTTGACATGTAATGATGATTTAAAGATGCGGTGAGTTCAACTTTTCACTAAATGTGTCAGAAAAATGATGTAACAACAATCAAAGTTACATTATGTAGATGTTTTGCACTTCTTTCTATTCAGAGATTTTTTCCCCTCCTTTGTTGCTCTTGTAGCATCACTTAACAGTCAATCTGATATTGTTTTTGGAGATTAGATAGTACATAAACCTCCCCAGGTTGTCCGAAATGATTGCGGGAACCAGATCATAGCCTGCGCAATATGTTCACCAGCATATCAGTGATTTTGACAGTGATTTATCTATGAGAAAACAGTACATGTGTAACCTTTGACATTTTAATCAAAGGAGAAAATTGTTCTGCACTAATTGGAGGTGGTAGGGTGAAGCTGGTCACCCATGGACAGCTGGGAAGGTCAGAGCAAATCAGGGCAGCTTCTCTGTCAGCCTGACCTTCTCCATCAGTTGTGTAACTATAGGAACTGAAGAGGGAACGGAAGAGGCCACTATAAGGGACTGTTACGCAACAGCTTGTTTAAATGGTCTGTCGGAAAGCACAAAGCATCACCTTTTTATGTGACTCAGAAAATAATGAGAGGTTGGACAAATCTGGATTTCAGAAATGGACGTAGAACAAAGCGGACTGAGGAGATACAAACCTGTGTGACCCTCCTGACACCTCGCATTAGCGTTTGTAAAGGGGGTCACAGAGATCCAGACAGTGCGAAACAAAAAAAATCCAGCTGTGAAGACACCCAAGAAGCAATAAAGCTCCAATCACCCAAACCACCTCCGGAGATGCTCAGACACGCATTTGTCCACATTTCATTTCATTTTTTCATTTCACCTTTATTTATTCAGGGAGGGCCAGTTGAGAGCAAGCTCTCTTTTTCAGTGACGCCCTGATTACAAGAACATACTATGCACACAGCTTAAAACAACTTAATGCACACATAAGTCACAAGTTACAACTGACAAATAAGACGACAGACATCAGCTCAGAGGACACATGTACATTCAGACGGCATAGTATCATACAGAAGATGTTTAAAACGATCAAATGACATGGGAAGGTCCGGCATACAAGTCAGCTGCTAAACAGTGTTGCATTCATGTACTATGTTGCATACAAGTTGATTTGACAAACTTAATTCGCACACTCTGAAGAACTAGTTTCAGTTCCAGTTCACACCTTTATTTTTGTGTGTATCACTGATCACCAGACCGCTGTACTTAACCTTGACTTCATGATCACAGCACTCTATCTGCTGAATGTGACTAAGTGACATTTTTTGTAGGGACGCCTCTCAGTTGGCAGGGGATCTAATATGTGAAATATGAGTATGTGGGGCTCCCTAACCAGCTCTTTGTAGCGCATCGAGCCGGTGAGGATTTTTCAGTGGATTTGCTATTATCGCGGATAGATTAACCCAGAGCTACTGAGCGGAGAGTAGCCAGCTTATTCTTCATCAGAGAGTCAGGGGTTAAGAGCTTGGAGAGCTTCTCTTTTTTGTTTTGCTCATTTAACATCTGTTTCTGTTTGGCTGCTCAAGCACCTCTTCATAGGATATGCTGTTTGCTGATAATGCTCCAGAATCTGCTTTCTGTCTGGCTGTGGAAAAAACACCAGTGTTTCACGTCCAACTGTGCGAGATGCAACAAGCTTGCAGGTTTGTTCCTGACCTCCCCTCCTGAATATGTACCATGTGGCAGATGCTTTTGTCCAAAGCACTTTACCATAAGTGCTTATACACTGAATATAGTAGGGACATCTTCATGATATCCTGTTGCAGCCCCCTTTGCACAATCCACACCTCAATCTTTCTCTAACTTGTCTGCATTTCTTTATCTACACTACATCTCCTTTGTGATTGGCATAGATGTAATAAGGGGAAATCAATAAGGGATAATGGCTTTTACCTGGATTCACCTCATCAGTGGACGTCACCAAAAGAGCAAGCGTCCCTAATATTTTGTTCATTCTGTGTGTTTTCAGTGTGTGTGGCCCTAGTTGGAAGTAAACCCCAGTCCCTGCTAGTGAACTGCAGGACCACACCACTCCTGTCCGCCACACAGGCACACCAAGATCAAAGAACTGTTTAAATTGGCACCAGCTTCCTGTTAGCAATGCTGGTGCAAGTCAGTGAGGACTGAAACAATCTCTTTCAACATCACATAACAGCTGTTCCACTTATCTACTATGAGCTGTATAGTAAGAACGAGTAACATCGTGTTTGAAAAGACGTGTTTGTTGTCTTTAGACAAATGGTTTTATTCTCCGTCGACTTGCACTAGCGTTGTTGCCAATGCTAACAGGCAGATAGGCGAATGCCAGTTTCTCAAAACCAAAAAACAGCGGCGTGAAAACGTCCTGGATGTCCTAAGAGACAGCTTGATTTGCGATCAACAGGATGGGCTTCTAAAAAACCCCAAATCTCTCCTGAATCTTTCCTCAAGTGTGCCAAATTCTATGTGAGAATAGAAAGACGAGTTGAGGAGATCATGTCCATGCTCTGCCTCTCGCTGGACACATTTTAACAAGCGTGGATGTAGGGATGGATACGGGGCCCATGCTTACCGCAGCTCACCAGCTGAGCGCCTGTCGATAACATAAATAATGAATGCAAAACCAAGCAAAGATTAAGTAGAATTTTAGATAGCAGCAGGCGCTGGAGGAAATGATTTTCTTCCTCCAGACACAAATCAATGAATTCTTCTTCCTTAGCTTTAGCTTTTTGTTGTCTGGCCACGGGTTCTCATCGTGTTGTGAATGTGAACACCAAAAGGCTGAACATACTACTGATGCATATTGCACAACACGGAATGTTCTTTGTGTTTTGGCACACTGTTGAATGCTAAGACGCATGAAGTTTTCCCCACCAGTTAATTACGGGGTTTTGTTGATGAGGAAAACAGATCTGAACCCTGTCAGCAAATAGGCTGCAGGTATAGGAACACGCTGAGGCAGGTTTTAGACTCAAACAGTGGCTTATAATTGTGCCTTAATGTCGCTAAAAAACCGCTGAATGTGTGGGTGAGTCCTGATTTGCATTTGTTTATGAAGATTTCCATTGGCTGACTGATGAATGTTTTTGTAATCCTGTGTTTAGATGTTGCGAAAGTCAATCAAAGGTGATAGATAGGTCAAAACAGGTAACAGTATGTAAATGATGCGCAAAGCAATTGTAATATTTTTGCCAAATTAACCTTAGCTAAGGTATCGTTCTATTTTGTGCATGCTTGATGGGTCCTGATAATCAGGATTTGAGGTGAAAACACAATATGAAAATAACCTTTAAGGCCCGATGACAGTTTCCCACATAGCCTTTTAATGAGTCGGAGTTGAGGGTGTTCATACCGGCTAGGGGCTCTGAAAAAAAATTAAAGAATAGGCTCTTTAATGAGACTGCTTGTCCTCATCTACCCTGTCTGTCTGGGTGTAGATACCAGGAACTGTGTGGGCTTTTCCTCCGTCCACAGGATACAGGCTCATTTATTCAGCGGAGTGTGTATGAGGCACGGTCGGCCGCCACTGCGCGCCGAACAGCGTTCAATTTCCCAAATATTTGCTGTCCTTTGGGTTTTTTCCATTATATCCGTCACACCCGGCTGCAGCGATTCACACAATATGTAACTGCCGTGATGTTTATTGCAGCAAATGTGTTGTTTTTGTGTGTCTTTGTGTGCGGACCTGCGTTAATCCTTCCACGTCTCACACCGAGTTATGCCCAATGTAGTATGGGGCCTTGTGTCCGGGTTGAAAACAATGGGAGTATGAGGAAGTGGGAGACTCATTTGAATACAGATTTATGGGATAGCATGGAGTGTAAGATTAATAGCGTCTTTTGGCTGGTGCTCACAAATTGAAACAGTTTTTTGGTTGCAAATGATCCTGTTTTTCTCCTCAGATTTGGACACAAAGACGTAGTAGTCAGTTTATTTTATTCACAGATGTAATCACTTTGTGGTCTGATGAATCCGTCCTCATTTTATCCTCGGTGCAAAAAGTGATAGTGACAATAATGGCTAGTGAGTCATGATACTCGGAGCGGCAGATGGTTTGCAGATGCAGATCTGTGCGCTCCTCCTGAATTCTGACAGCGAGGAAGCCGGCATCTCACCACATAGCATATCTGTGTGTCATGTTGCGTCTCAGACCATTTGTCGTCTGTAGCCAATCAG